>BPLR01020654.1:0-24655 GCA_021605095.1 Caerostris extrusa | reverse complement strand
AATCTGATCTTGGGGAATATTACACCACTCATCAAGCAATGCCCTCGAAGTTCCGGTTGACATGTGGGAGGTTGACGGGCTGCAATTCGTCGGCCAAGCATATCCCACACATGCTCCTATTGGATTCAAGTCCAGTGAGTATGCTGGGCAATCCATACGGGTGATATCCTCCAATTGAAGGCATTCGTCTACAATGTTTGCACAGTGAGGACTGGCGTTGTCATCCATAAACAGAAATTCAGCACCCATGGCGCCCCGAAACAAACGCGTACATGTTGTTCCAGAATGACATCCCGATAGATGTGGCCTGTTATCGTTACACTCTGAACTCTCCATGAATCTGAACTCTCCATGATTGTTTCTCATATGAAAGTTACACCTGGCGCTCTCCATATGAAAGTTCGGCGAAAATCAGACTGCAAACTAAACCTGGACTCGTCGGGAAAACATCACACAAGACCACTGTTACGGTGTCCCCAATGCATACTCTCCCACACCAGGTTAATTGCTGGCGACAGTGAGTTGCGGTAAGTGGAACACATCTGACAGGCTACGAGCATATAGTCCAATGTGCCCTAAGCGTCTGTACACGGTCTGCCTTGAAACTGTCGTACCGGTAGCTGAAGGAGCTGACGAGACAGGTCTGGTGCTGTGCTCCGTCTGTTTCTTTTGGCAGTAACTGCTAATTACGGGTCCTCATTCGGCGTTGCCAACTCGGGGGCGACCCGAGGTTCGGCGTTGTAACGTCTACTCACATTACCATCATCTTGGAATCGTTACCAAAACCTGCAGATGACACTCTGGGATTCAAGTTTCTCGGATACTTCCAGCTGGTACGTCCACATTCAGTCTTCCGATAAAATCATCCAAATGCTTCGTTTGTGCCATAAAATGCAGTTATTGCACTGAAAGGCTTTTAAAGCGCTTGTGAACAATTTTACTTCTTTGCCACCATTCCTTATATACCACTCTGTTACACTCTCGTCATTTTGACGCACTATCCGCGCCATCTGGTGGTTTCCTGTAATTTGCATATTCTTTCTTCAAGATGTGTGTGTTATTTCTACAGGTGAAATTTTTATTTTAAGTTCAATTTCTGTGTGATTCTGGAATTATCATAATTTATGGACATAAGTGTATTAATCAATAACTTTATATTTATCAATTTGTCACTAGTTTCTATGTATTACTTCCATCTGAGTAATATAAGCAATTCAATTGTTTTCAGTTCAGGTAGATGCAACTGGCCCTGGTTCTTGAAAGTTTTGAGATTTCATTTTGAATAATCTTTGAGTAACCACTCTTAGCTTCTCTTTCCATATATATATTTCTTTGAAAGTTTTGAGATTTCATTTGAATAATCTTTGAAATTAACCACTCTTAGCTTCTCTTTCCATATATATTTCTTCTTAACCTAGAGGTTTCTTCTTAACCTATGTCTCTTCCGTCATGAATAGCTCTTTGAATACTTCCTATCCGGCAGAATTTCCATCGAAAATCAATATATTTCTTCACCTATTTTGCCTTATCGTCATTATGAATTATGTCATTCTGTTCTGCTTTTTTTATTAGCTTCTTCTAATGGGATTAACTTGTGATACTATTCAGCAAGAGTAGATTTTTTATATTAGAATGATTGTTACTTTTATTTGAAACCATTCTAGAAATAACATGTATTCTATTAAAAACTATAATTTAGTTTTAAAACAATGCTTTTTAAAAGAAATTAAACATAACCACTGCTTAGTTAAGTGTTTTAACGATAACTAGCACATTACAATATCTTTTTATATCATAGGTAAGATAAGAAAATAAACTATATAATATGAAAAAAAAATCGAATAATTAAATTACGAAGGTTCTTAATTCAATAACATAGCATAGTATGATTTATTTCCAAGTTTATTTTGCCTGCTATTTGTTATATTGGCACATAATTGTAAAGTATTTCTTTTACCTAAGCTTATAAAGAGAAAGAAGAAAAACGCCTAGATATATTATTTAAAGGAAACGAAAACTTTTGCATTTATAATATATGCATAGAAAAGAAATAAACAATTCTTAAAGATGTATTGAATATTTCTAGGAATGAACAATATAAATCAGGGAAAAACGAAATATATATTTTTCCCAGAATAGAAACTCCTTTTACGACTTATAGCTATGTAACTTATTTTTTTTTTATCTATTTAAAAGCTTGAAAATAACTTGAGCTGATTCTTAGAAAAAATAATTTTCTGCACAAGTTAAGGCGTTTGAAAAGTATAAGTTTAATTTATTTGTACGATTTGATAAAATTTTGGAGATATTAATAAAATTTAACAAGGAAATCTGTAACAAGACCTATTGAATATTATATGCTATTAAATACTAATTTTGACAGGATAAATACAGAATATTTAGCTGAAATATACAATGTCATGTCAATATGTACAGTGAGCCACAAATTGAGTATATACCTCTAAAACTTAGACTTCTTCCAATTACAAATTAAATATTGATTTAAATAGATAAATTTTTTTTTTATCCTAGAATACTTTAACCCCCCTGCTTTACCATCCTATAATAACACAATTCTATAGTTAACTTATTTATTACGAAAAAGTTAAGCGATTCGAGAAAGAAAAATAGAAAAACATGCCACAAAATTGAGTATACACTTCTTATATTTGTAAATTATGCCACCACACTTTTTATAGTTTCAAATTTTCTTTCAAACACAGTTTCAGGGTAGCTGCTGCTTATAACACGTGCTGTACACTTCAACACTTTTAAATAGTATTTTCTCATTAAAACTCTAAAATGAGCTCTCGTAGAAGCTGCGAATCTGAGCGTTTATTGATTGTAAAATGATCGAAAGAGCAAATCTCTTCGAAATCATTTCGTTGATTGGTGTAACTCATGGTTGTGCTAAAAAAATACTACAGAAGTATAAAAAAACTGGATCTGTGGTCAATATTCCTGGAAGAGGACCTAAAAAATACTGAGCCACCACAGCGAAGAGAGGAAGATCATTCACTCAGTAAAAAGAAAGGATCGAGGGTTTGAAGTGCCTCTAAACTAGTGTTATCGATGTCCTCTACAATCGGGAAAAGATTTCAGTTGAAACAATTCGACGTACCCGGCTTCACCAATATGGGTTTCATGGCCCGTACACACCAATACAAAAGCCACTCATTATGTATGTGAATAGACAAAAAGAGAGTGATTTTCGCCAAAGAACATCGTTTCCAAAGCCTATTTTCTTTTTCTGGAACACTGTATTTTTTTTCTGATGAAAGTAAAGTTTAATCTTTACGGAAGCGAAGGACGATTTAAAATATGGAGAGAAGCTGGGGAAAGCACTGGCACCTAAAAACACCATTAAGACAGTCAAAGTTCGGGGTGGATCTGTCCTCGTTTGAAGGGGTTGTATGTCGGCTGGAGGAGTTGGACTTTGCTTTTTATTGATGGTATTATGGACAAACATGTATATTTGAGGATTTTAAATGATAACTTGAAAAAAAGTTCCAGTAAGTTGGGGCTTGGGTCAAGCTTCATTTCCAGCAGGACAACGACCCCAAGCATACAGCGAAGATTGTGCAGTTATACTTGCTGTATCATTGCAAGAAGCAATTACACTCTAGCCCAGTTTCTGACCTAAACGTCATCGAAAATTTGCGGTCGAAATTAGAGAAAGCTGTACATGAACACGAAATCACAAGCAAGGAAGTTTTCAAGAAGGTTCTGAGAGAAGAATGGGCTAAAATTTCTGTTGAAACCACTAAAACACTAGCAGAATCTATGTCCAGAAGATTACAAGCTGTAATTCAAGCAAAAGGTTATGCAACAAAATATTAATTTGCACGTTGAAAGGAAATTAATAAAGGTGTATACTTATTTTGCGGTGTTATTTTCCCTCTCGTCTCAGATCTTTTATTTTTTTCGTAAAAAATAAATAAACGTAACAATTTTATAAGTATAGTACGGTAAAGCATAGACTAAAGTATATAAGGTAAAAAAAAATTCAATCATCTTATAGCAATATTTAATTTGTAATTGCAAAAAGTCTCTAAGTTTCTAAGGTGTATACTCAATTTTTGTGGCCCACTGTATTTATATATAATTTGTGTGTATTAAGATAAAATTACGAGTAGCATTATTATTAATTGTAGGATATATTTTATGTAATGTTGTAATATATTTTATGAATGTATATTTGAATGATTTTTGTATGAAGGTCTCTAGTCGTCTTCGAATGCCTGTCGGCTTTGATCAAGGAATGGCCATTAAATGCGAAATAAGCCCATTACCATAACTTCGAAAATGGGAGCGCGTTACTGATATCTATGTGCGTTTTTTAATTGGCGGGTTGTTTAGAAACTTCAAAGTGCAGGTGGTCAGAAGAGGAGGTTTATTAACTTGGTTGGGGATGACATGTGAAGATATCTGTGATCAACTTATTTATGGATACGGGAGTTCGCCGAAAAGAAATTAAGTATTTTAGTGGTAATGGAATGATAAGCCATGCATACACAGATGCTTTGGTAAATGCTACTTGTGCGGGAGGAATCGACCCTTGGCCTCAAAAAGGACTAACCGTTTTATCTATCTAACAATGATTTAGTTATTAATCATTAACGGTTTAGTTATTAATAACGGTTATCATTAATGATTATCGATTAACGATTTACTTATTTTTAAAAGAGATGGTATCAGCCACACCATCAGTAAAAAAAAAAATTATAGGTCCATGAGCGGATTTTAAGAAAAATCCAAGCAATAATAAAAGAAGGATGTGAATCTTTGTAAGAAAAAATATGATAATGACATAGAAGATAATTAAAAGGAGCTAAAGAGAAGAAGTGAACTCCTGTGCAAAAAAAAAAAAAAAAAAAAAAAAAAAAAAGAAGAGCACAGGTGATGAGGTAAGAAGTGGAGTTCATAGAGATAGATATGATAGTGATTTCCCCCTCCTTGTCGATATGAATTCTTGTTATTTGTGTTTGCTACTATTTCGCGCTTTATGTTTCCCTCATTATCTATCTACAGTATCTATCTTTTCTCCTTCTATTTTGATTGCTTCCTTTTTTTATTCATTAGCCTTACAGTTCAATCTATCTTACTTTTTTTTTGGTAATTTTTTTCAAAACAGAATCTTGATTGCAAAACGGACAACTTCTATATTAAAATTGCTATTGGTTGCCTGTTAAATGATATAGCTTTGCAATTTTGAATGCAATATGCTACTATTTGTATTCTTGAGTGATATGTTTATTTTATTATGGGTTGTTTACAAATATAACAACGATAAATAATTGTATTTTATTCAGAATAACGAGAATTGTTTAAAATTAAATAAATCAAAAATGAATGTTACAATATTTATTTGTGAGTGTATTTCCTACTTCTTAAAAATAAAACCGGAGAAATCTCGATCCTGATTAAATAATTTATAGTGATGGTGATCTGATCTGATGGTGATCTTCATCGCAGGGAGATTTCCTTTTATAATGTTAATGGGTTATTTGCGAAATTTTAGTAATTTTGATGAATTGAGAATTTTGGGAGGTTTGTTAGGATGTGCATGTATAAGATATCAACACTACTATATAGGTTTTTATAATGAAGATTTATTAAGCAGTGATCGCTTGCGGGAGATTGTTTTTTATTCAAATAACATACATTAATGTTTTAGTTTAGAATTTTCAATTTTATAATTTTGTTAAATTAATTTCATTCTGTTCAATGCATTCAAAAAACAAAAATTATTACTATTAGAAAGTTTCTTTCGCTGAATGTGTAACAAATACTGAATTAATATTTGAAGAAACTGTATTAACATCAAGTGTCATCCACTACAAGTTCAAAAATGCTTTTGAACTTGAGTGGATGAATAAAAGTATTTTATGAACGATTGAAAATTTGAACAAGATATATATAGGGAGAGTTTGAGCTAATAGAAGGAATTGAAAAATAAGTATACAGTAAGTCATTACACTCTGAAGTTGCTGCTATCTGATGCATGACTATTCTTTGTCATTGCTTTAACGGTCTTCTCCTATTACAAAGCTTAAATAATTTATATAGAATGCGATTAAAGTCAACTTTCAAATATAACAAAGGAATGATGCGGGGATTTCAACTTTTTTCAGAATGATCGAATAAAACTGAATAATTGATCGCACAATTGGGCAAGACCCATAACATGCTGGTTAACCAATTATAGACGTCGATGGGGAAGTGAAGGGCGTTGCGCAAACAAGTGGGGAAAGAGCTTTTCACTGATGCCAACGTACAAGGTAAAAATTTAAATATAGAAGAGAAAATTAAAAAAAAAAAATGATTATCTCACTAGATCTGACCAGAAGTTCATTTAAGACCATTGGAAGACCATTTAAATTCACTTTATTATTGAGATTAGACTTTTTGTTTGCACGTGAAATAATCCCAAAACATATTATTTTTCCCTTTATGGTTTGGTATTGCTTATATATTTATATTATAGTTTTTATAATTATAATTTTTGTTTCATATACAGCCACTTATAAATTTTAATATTTGACGAAATTAAAAACATTAACAAATACAAACAAGATTTAAAAAACATTGTAAGAAAAACTACTGAGCAAATGCAGTTCTAAGAACTCACAAATAAAACATGCTATAAAAACAGACTATATTATATACCAAAAGAAGCTATTTGGCAGAAGTTATTAAGGGACCGAATTTTGCTATTCCGATCAGATGGATTGTCAGATGAATGACAATCATATAGTACTGCTACACGAAAAACAGTCATTGTTGGCCCATTGGTTTTTGTTACAATTTGAAAAATCACTTATGATGGAATTTTTTTAATCTTTTGTGCAAGATTTTTGTATCATTTTGAATTTTCTGAAACCTCTTTTTTATTTCATCAGGTACTCATTAGGTATTATATCAGTTACTATCGGATTTAGAAAGAAAAAAATCAAGAAATAGATAAATATCTTTTGATTTGATTTGATTCTCATTCTAATAAGAATAGTTGTAAATTAAAATGAAAATTGTTGAGAATTTGCTGGTGCTGCCATCTATTGGATAAATGTACATCTATTGTAAAGGTTATCGAAAGCTAGAGTACGACGCAACAATATGTATTAAATTAGAAATTTGAATCGAGAAATAAAAATAAAATAATCATAATAATGTTAATTTTTATTCAATTATAGCAGTATTTCAATTTTAGTTAACCTTTTTCAACTGAGTTGTTTTTAAAAGTCTCTATTTTTATTTAAATGCAATTTCGTAAATTATTTTTAAAAATTTTTTTTTTTTTTTTATTCTTACTTCAATACCTATATTTTATGCACTATTATTAATATTTAGTACTAATTTTTATCTTGCTTTGCTTACCATTGAATTATGACCCAAAAGAGTGTCTTTTCTTTTCAAAAGGTTATGTTTCATAAAATTTTAAGCCTGTTTTTTTAACATCGACGCGCCTCAAGTTCCACTTATGCATATCGCTAACAGCCCACCTACGAGGTGATGATGGAAGGACAGTGTCTTCCAGAAAAGGACTTCTAGGGGTAATTGCTCTGTAGTTGCATGTGGTATGGGAGGAAACCTTCAAAACTTCCATCAGGTAGCCTCACTATCAATACAAGACTCTTTACACATATTGTCACAATATCCATCGATCGTTACAATCTCGTTTCAGAGACTACAACAATGGCGCCAGTAGATCTGAATCTTCGAGAATATTTTCTTCTTTTGACTATCAACAATGTTTAGTTTTTCAATTACGTTGAAGTATTAGTAGTTAAAATTGTTTCATAAGATTATGTTATTAAATAATGCATTTTACTTCTTTTTTTATCCGTTTATTTTAAGCTGTTGTTTAGCTTATTGTGTATTATTTTACAATTTTGTAGCATTAGTTTTTTTTTTTTTTTTGTAATACTGAGTTCCATGAGAAGTCTGAGTAAGAAATAAGGGAATTTGACTACATTTAATTTTTACTATATTTAAATAGGTAAACTGAAATTTTATCATATACATAATTAAGAATTACGTCAAAACAAAAAAAAAGTTCAAAAATATTAAAAAATTAGAAAAGTTGAAAAAATAACTTAAAATTTATGTGAAGTTCTAGAATAATTGTTTCTTTATTAAAGAATTAAAGATTATTATTATTTACAATTTTCAAATAATAAAAATATGTTATCTTTAAAGATCTCCATCTTCTCTTAGGCACGTTCGTTATATTATTTCCTATACTGTAAATGTCTTCGTACTGATTAATTTATTCTTGTTAACTTTTGAAAAACAGAACATATTTAAAGAAAAATTGATTTAACGGACATAAATTTATAAGAGGATTTTTGTGACATTTCTAAACAGTTTGTTTTTTGGAACAATTTATTTTGAAAACTCAAAAGTTAAAGTTGCATAGCTATGATCTGTTGCCACTCAGTCAAAACAAAAGAAAAACTTAAATGAAAAATATAATCTTAACACTTTCCTTATTTTTACATTAAATTTGGCCAATACTTTTCTTTTTTACATTAATGCCACTTTTTAGTTAAATTTAGAAGTCTGGGACCAAACAATGGCTTGGTGAACAGATTTGCGAATTGAAGCTCAGTAGAAATCTGTTTCACCCATAATTTCTTCACTTTGTACCATCTCTCTTAAAAAAGAAATGTCTAATTCGGATAGAGCGCTTGTGACTAGATTCAAAGACAGCTGCTTTTTTTTTTCGATTTCTGGAATCCCTGTTAAGTTGATGATCTCCCTGACGAATCGCATTAGCCACACAAACTATCTAGCTGCTTCATTGGCTGCGACTATTTCTGCTTCTGTAGTGGAGATGGCTGCTGTGGTATGTCTTTGACTCATATACTACTCCGTTGTTGAATGACTAATTGTATGATCACCGCCATGATCTGCGCCACTGTGATTTTCTAGAACCTCTATTTTATATCTTGACTGTAATCTATTAATTGTTTTTCAAATAAAAAGTATTTATTTTCATTTTTTTGTCAATCTTCCCTTTTCGATTCTTCAAAAAATTCTTGACACCAAACCAATAGTATATGCTATATATATGCATGTCCCCTGTCATTAAGTACGTCAAAAAACTCAAATTATTTTCTCGCACTAGAAACCTAAAGCTCCTTCATGATGTACCAGCAAATCTCTAAAACTCTGTCTCCATATTTAATCTACTACTTTCCTAATAATGGCTTCACAGCCTGACATCTGCATGGCTTTTAAACTTCAAAACGGAACTGAACAAAACATTTATTAAATCACATTCTTTTAACTTAAATGTGCGTTAAACTGGATATGTTCTTAGCATGTTAACTTTTGAATAAGAACACACTTAAAGAAAACTGATTTAATGGATATAAATATTACATGAATCTGAGACACATATCTAATCTTGCTTTTGAGTAACTTATTTTGAAAATTCTCAAGTAATTGTTGTAGCATTATGATCTGTTAACACTCAATTAAAAACAAATGAAAAGTATAATCTTAATAATTCTCATATTTAATGTTAATTTAAATGAAGCAGAAATATTATAACTTAAAATTATTAAAAACATTTTCTGATAAAATTTAAATTTTAAATTAGTGCTTTGATGAAAATATGTTTTTTTATTTTTATTATCAATATTTTATTTTTATTATTATTTTATTCATCATTATATTATTTATGCGAGTTATTCTAGTTTCATTATTTTTACATATACTTTAAATATCCCATATATTCGATACATCAGTAAGTGTAATATTTTAATGCAATAATTTTTAATAATTTTTATAATGCAATAATTTTAAGGCAAAATGTATTCTATGTAAATTATATTTTTGAAATATTAAAAAAATTATTTTTATAATTAATTTATTTTTGTTTGAATACTTTTTATTTTATAGAGATTTAATTTTAATTTTTTATATAACTTGAAAATTGATGAAGTACAATATGCAAATATTTGCTAATTTTTAAGAATTATTTTGCATTACTTAAATGACAGTTTGAATTATTGTCTCTTACATAAAAAACTAAGTAATGTTTGTTGTAAAGTAATTAATTTTATTTTGATAGATGAATTACATTTTCATCGTCATTCCGTTTTTATGCATGCCCATTAGTAATTCATCTAAAAATACTATATTGTTCTGTCCTGGTCAATTAATCAATAAATTGAGTGGGAATTCTTTCTACAAAATAATGAGCATAACGTAAAATGTTAAGCATTACGTCTGAAAACTGAAAATCATTATCAACTATTTATTTATTGTAATTTAAATAAATAATAATACAACCATGTATGCCCTTATAAAAACAATTATCTTGCTTCATTCTATCGTCAAGATTCGTGGAGATATCAAAGGCAAGGCTTATATGCCGAATCTTGTTAATGTCTTGAAAATCATCTGTAAATATTTTATTGTCGGTTTATCAAATTGATTTTGTAAATAGTTATTACAAGTGTGCTTAAAGTTCATCAAATAAATGTTGTGTTGAATAATCAAATTGTGAAATCTAAACAGTGAGCTCTATTTTCAATAACTATAAACTAATAATGCATTGAATAAAATTTATAAATTCTTAACGTAAACTAAACTTTTAACAATATACTTTATAAACAGTTAGTATTTGACTTCTGGTGTGCATATTTTATAAGCAGCACATGTTAAAGAGATAAAACAAGTCAAACGGAAAGAATACTATAAACAATTAGCTTTAAAATATGCTCATTTAATTATAAATGTGTTATTAACATTGACTGAATGGCAAAGAGCATTGCCCGAATAATTTAAACTTTTTACATATCTTTCTATATACTATCTTACGTCTTTTACATATTTCTAACATCAAATGATAATTTAAATCTAGTAATATAAAACCATTATTTTTTAGTAAAAATTCTGCATTATATAAATTAATAATAATATAAGTAGAAAGCATGATTAAAAAATTTCTTATAAATTTTTTTCTCACATCTACATAATTAATGCATCATTAAGAAGTAGAAAATATTCAAAGGGAAAACAGAAATTATATACATGCATTTTAATGCTGAAATTAATGCACAATGCAATGATCTGTAGTAATTATTAAGATCTGTTTCTTACAAAAATATGATATTTTAGACAAAGTAAATATTATGTCCTCAATGCGCTTGATACTGTGACATCTTTCTAATAATCCTGAACAAAAAAAATTCTATTTCATTTAAAATATTCACAATTTTATTGATATGAAATAAATTACCTCTCTCTCACTGTACTGTATATATATATATATATATATATATATATATATATATATATATATATATATATATATATAAGCTTGATTGAAATTATTCCTAGGAGATTCATGGCTCTAGCTTTAGATGTAATGTATTTTTAGTTATGTCATATTTATATGTGATGCATCTATGATCAAGCAATTACTTATGAAAATTAGCAACAGATGGCAGCACAGATGGTAAAATTATAATAGACTGATGGTCAAAATAAAAACAATAAAGGTTTTAGTGGTGTTATTATGCTCTGATTCTATTTTAAATCTAAATCTTACTAAAATATTTTTTTTTTAAATTCTAAATGATTATAATATTGTAAATAATAATACTTAAAAAAACCATATATATATCATATATATGTATGTATTTTTGTAAACTTTACAAAATATTTGAAGTAAATAATGTTCTTCTTCCCCCCTCAAAAAAATAAAAAGAAAGAAAGAAAAACAAATCAGACCAAGCATTATTGTTCATTATGTACGAAAGCACATTCAGATTAGATACTCCTATTCTCAAATAGAATCTCACACCAAAAAAAAAAAAATATATATATGTTTTGTTTCTCATCTCCCTTCCGATATTGCATGTCTGAGCGATATTCTTATGAAGACGGATTTAACAGATCCGTATGTGCTATTCAAAATTAATACATCGAATCTTCTCAACAATGAATTCGACAATTGTTGTCTGATTAAGATTTGGGTACTCTTAAAGCATCGGGAATTATTGCGAAACATGAAGCGCATTGCTGAATTCCCAGTGTACCCGATAATTTAATGCTGGAACTGTTTTTGCAGAGATTGCGATCTTTAATGCAATCAATATTGACTGCAGTTTCTGATTTTACCTTGTGTAAGCGTGTAAAAATTCTCGATAGCATTTTAAAGGTAACCTTATCTCCTGTTGAAAATATCTCAATTTCTCATTCAAATGACGAATAATTTAAACGAAGTTATTTCAAGTAATTAAAAAAAAATTAAATAGCCAATTGACCAACTTTCTTTTCAGCTGTCGTTCACCTTTTACTGAAATAAAAGCACCACAGAAAAAAGCAAAAGTTCAAGAAGTCAGGATTTTTAATGTCGATCAGACGCTTCGGAAAAAAAGTAGAGAAGATAAATGTGTTCAATCATGTACATGACAGGAAAAAGCATCCAGCAAAGAAAAGAGGTAACTTATTCTCTGCCTAAGGAATCACGTAGTTTTTTCATTCAGTAACGCACAACAAACATTTCATTTCTGGTTGATACCAGCTCAGACGAGTTTCTAATTCCTGCAGACAACTACCAAAAATAAAATTCTTCCCATCAAACTATCATTGCGGCAAATTCCACAAAAGTAAAGGTTTACGACCAAAAAAAAAAAAAAAAAAAAAGTAAGAAGAAATAAGAAGTTTTTAAATTTTCATTTAATTGCTAACGTAATTACAATTCTGGGAGCAGATTTTCTCCATTATTTTTAATTGGTACTAAACTTTCGCCAAAAATTACATACAAACAACAGATATAAAAATTTTAATTTCTTTTAATATATATTCATAAACATTTTTTGAAAGCAATGTATAAAGCAATTGTAAAGTTTATTATTATTATGTTATTATTATTTAATTAAACATATTATTATTTTATATCGTAATTGTTTCTGCACGTTTGGCACACTATATTTAAAAGGCAATTTTCAACAATCTAAACAGAATCAAATTTCTTATGCCTCTTTTATAGTTTTCAAACAATTATTGTTATAAAATAATTTACTGTTTTATACTTCAGTTACTATTAAAAAAATCTTCTACACAAAACAAAACCAAAGTATTATTTCCCTATATTCCAAAATAAGTCATATCCAACTGTTATGAAGAAATGCACTATGAATGTATTTTCTTAGTTATATCGATTAGTGTATGAATGTATTTTCTTACTAATATCGATTAGAAATGAATGTATTTTTTCTTACTAATATCGATTAGAAATGAATGTATTTTCTTACTAATACCGATTAGTAAAAAAATACATCAATTTTTCTTAAAGTTAAGTGCATTATTTTAAAAATATTCTTTAAATTTTATTAATAGGGTACAAATAGAGATTTTGATAAACTTAAACATGAGATTAATAAGAAATTAATACATAATTTCATGACAATTTAATACCAAACAGGAAAGAAAACAACATATCAGATATTTGAATTATTTCTACAATGAATGCAGTTAGTACACTGGTATTTGGTGATACATATCCATTTTGAAAAGAAACTATGGAAAATTCAGATAATATGCGACACTTACTTTGTCTTTACCATCTGTTATTAGTCGCCATGTAATCATTCGTCAGAAATACGAATACTTATTCAAACTTATTGCATTTAATTTTCATACATTATATTCAACTCTGCATTTAAAATGAAATAAAAAAAATAATGAGTTTACAACTTACCTAAAAATTAAAAACACATTGTTGAAAATGTCAGATAAAATAGCGATGTACAAGAGCTACGACACTAACAATTTGCAGTAAACAAAGACCTAGTGATTGTAAATAAAAGTCCTAGTCACAATTCAGATGCAAGCTTTATATTCTGAATGCTATTGGCTTCATGATTATTTATTTTGTGTACACCTTAATAATAAATTGAAAGGGTAAATTGATATATATACATTACTTAACAAATGTTGTTTTCTTAAAACACTGTTCTATTAAAGAAATGTCACATTGTAGGAAATTAATTTTCCATTTGCAAAGTTGTGTTAGCTGTCAAAGATTTAGTTAATATGTTTATTTCTTGTTTGGTTGCATTTCATCTTTTTATTCCAAATTTTTGAAGAAAATCTGTTTTAACTCCTAATAATATATCTTTTTGATTATGTATAAATTTATAGGTTTGTAAACAACATTTGTCTGTAATATGCAAGGAAATATTAAAGAATAATATATATATATATATATATATATATTATTAAAAAAATAGAAAAAAAATTCTGTCAAACTTATGTGGATTATACTAGATTGTTTTCAGTTCTTCAGTTGTTTAATTATTATTATTCATGAAGCTTTACAATAGTTTTACAAATAATAAATTTACAATTCATAAAGTTTTACAATAGTTACGTTTTAATTACTGTACATCGATTTATTAAACTTCATACGACATAATTATTTAATAAAAATTTCATGTTTCATTAGAAATTGTTCTTTATTTAGAAAAAATTATAACCATGCAATTCTTCAATTCTAACATTTTCATTTTAAATATTTTTGTATAAAATATTTTTCTTTCATATGCCATTTATACGACATTCTTTTCTTCGCTTTTGTAAGCCAAAACAATATTATTTTTTCATTTAAAATCTTTTAAAAAGGTACTAAAAATTTCTTCTGAATGCCACAAGGGGCGCTCTTGCAGGGGGTAGGAGGAAACATAGTTGTGTAAGTGGAACTACAGTTAAAATATACAATAAAAATTCAAAATTTTTGATTGTGATATTGTAGTTAGTTAGATACTGAAACATAATTACAGATGAAAAATATTATATTGTGGTGTTACTTATAACTTTAAACTTTAATTAAACAATACCCTGATTCTGGAAACAGCTAACTACACCGTTTACTTAACATACACACTATAACCATTATGTATAACCGCAATAACCCATACCACATTTTAAACCAACAAGTTTGCATGCCTTCAGAAACTTATATAATTAGAAAAGGAAACACATTCACATGAAATAATTCACAAATTCATAATTTTAAATATAAACAAAAGTGAATTTATTATTTTTACAAATTTAAGTTTGCAATAAGTCTTGCAATTAACCTTATCTAAGTAACTGTGAAATTCGGATAATGCATTAATACAAATATAACTTATACAAGTTGCAGCAATTCTAAATTAATATTTAATAATAAAATAATATGATGATAAACCTTACAGTTCATAACTTGCCACCACAGCTGGGGAAGAGGGCTCCCTTTTTTCTTTCTTTCAATCTTAAAGTTTCAGTGTTAATAATGTTCTATACGCACCATTGTTCAAAGTCTTGGCAGCAGGGGCCAACCGCTCATGGGGCTCTTGTGTCGGGCAGAAGACCTGGGGAAACTTGTCCATATCATGTAGCAAGGGAAGATCCTTTTCCTTTTCCTAAAGGGTTGTAGCCTGATGATCTTCAGCTAACTCGTTCAAACCGAGAGTCAGGCTCAAATGCGTCACGAGGAAGAAGTCTAGCATCACTGTTCAAAATTCGTGGCAGCAGGGGCCAACCGTTTAATTAGGCCCTTGCGTCGGGCATGAGATCTCTAGACTTGGTCTTTCACTCGGAGACCACGTTGGGCCACGTCTTCCTCGGCCCACCAGCACTTCATTCCGGGGATGGGGTAGCTCCTTCCTTCGTCATCTGCTGTCTTACTTCTGTTGTCAGTACTGCTACATCTTGCTCTCTCCTCAGGGTTTCTCCTTCTCTCTCACCCTTGCGATGTCTATCACCTGCCTTTTATGGTTCATTTTCTGTGGGGGAAGACGGTTGCCAACACCATATTAGAGTATATATCCGTTGGCAGACGCACCCCCGTCCATAAATCCAAATCCCCGTCTTGACGAAGTGATTTCTTGACCATCTGGCCCGAAATGTTTTATGACCCCTGCCAGTTAAAATATTTTCCAGAGATATCCCTTCACCCCCAGCTGTGATAAATGACCTGCACTCATCAGAAACGGGGCATTTCGTTGCACAAATCGAATACCCATCCGGCCAGGTGCAGAAACCAACAAACATCCCCTTCCAAGGGGGACGCACACAGATTATAGTTTAACATATGCAATAACTATATAGAATTTTATCATAAAAATTTTACTAAAAGATAGTGCTCATATTCACACGACAATAATTACACGACAAGTAATAAACACGACAGTGCTAATATTCAACAGATCATCATGGGAATTTAAAAGATTGAATTAACGTTAAATGCAGTTACGTAAAGAAACTAAACTATTTGATAATAATACTTTTAATTTAAAAAAGTAGGCTGGAAAAGTTCCATGATTTATAGAAGATCGTGCATATGTCTTCTTTGCTCATGTGGTGTTGGGATTTACCTTTAAACCTAAATTTCAACAAAACCCGATCCTAGAAACACTTGACTACACCGTTTACTCAACACACACACTATAACCATTCTGTATAACCGCAATAACCCATACCATTTTCAACCAACAAGTTCGCATGCCTTCAAAAGACTTATATGATTAGAAAAGGAAACACACTCACATGAAATAAATTCACAAGCAAATTCATAATTTTAAATATAAATAAAAGTGAATTTATTATTATTTACAAATTTAAGTTTGCAATAAGTCTTGCAATTAACCTTATCTAAGTAACTGTGAAATTCGGATAATGCATTAATATAAATGTAACTTATACAAGTTGCCGCAATTCCATATTAATATTTAATAATAAAATAATATGGTGATAGACCTTACAGTTCATAACTTGCCACGACAGCTGGGGAAGAGGGTCTCCTTTTTTTTAACTTTTAATTTTTTTTAAATATAAACAAAAGTGAATTCATTATTATTTACAAATTTAAGGTTGTAATAAATCTTGCAATTAACCTTATCTAAGTAACTGTGAAATTCGGATAATGCATTAATATAAATGTAACTTATACAAGTTGCCGCAATTCCATATTAATATTTAATAATAAAATAATATGGTGATAGACCTTACAGTTCATAACTTGCCACGACAGCTGGGGAAGAGGGTCTCTCCCCTTTTTTTTAACTTTAATTTTTTTTTAAATATAAACAAAAGTGAATTCATTATTATTTACAAATTTAAGGTTGTAATAAATCTTGCAATTAACCTTTATCTAAGTAACTGTGAAATTCGGATAATGCATTAATATAAATATAACTTATACTAGTTGCCGCAATTCTAAATTAATACTTAATAATAAAATTATATGGGGATAGACCTTCCAGTTCATAACTTGCCACTACAGCTGGGGAAGAGGGGCTCCCTTTTTTTTTTTCTTTCATCTTTAAAGATTCAGTGTTAATAATATTCTATACGCACCATTGTTCAAAGCCCTGCCAGCAGAGGGCTAACCGTTCATGAGGCTCTTGTGTCGGGCAGGAGACCTGGGGAAACTTGTCTATATCATGTAGCAAGGGAAGAGCATTTTCCTTTTTCCAAAGACGCTGTAGCCAGAGGATCTTCAGCTATCTCGTTGAAACCGAGAGTCAGGCTCAAATTCATCATGACGAAAGAAATCTAAAATCACTGTTCAAAGTCCGTGGCAGCAGGGGCCAACAGTTTAATTGGGCCCTAGCGTCGGGCATGAGGTCTATAGACTTGCTCTTTTCATTCGGAGACCATTTGGGTCATCTTTTCTCTCCTGCACCCTTCAGCACGTCATTACGAGGGATGGGGAAGCTCCCTCCCTTCGTCATCTCCTGTCTTCAGTCCTTCTACATCTTGCTCTCTCCTCTGGGTTTCTCCTTCTCTCTCTTCATTGCGATGTCCATCACCTCCCTTTTATAGCTGATTTTCAGGGAGGGGGGGGACTGCTGCCGCCACCGTATTGAAGTCTATATCCGTTCGGCAGACTCACCCCCGTTCATAAAAATCCCAGCATACTAGTAGACAACAACAGTCTTAAAAGTCTCAGTAAATTATTGCTCTTGGCCATCTCCCATGAAGACCTGTAAGACCCCTAAGACCCCTGCCAATTAAAATATTTTCCAGAGATATCCCCTTCACCCCCAGCTGTGATAAATGACCTGCACTCACCGGAAACGGGGCATTTCGTTGCACAAATCGAATACCCATCCGGTCTGGTGCGGAGATCAACAAACATCCCCTTCCAAGGGGGACGTACACAAGAATATAGTCAAACATATGCAATAATTATATAGAATTTTACCATAAAAAATTTATTAAAAGATAATGCACATATTGACGACACTCATCATCGTAGATGAGCATTCGATTTCTTTTATTTTTAAATAAAATGTGATTTCTTTGAGGTACGTAGGCCCTGCACTAATCGAAATAATCTTATAATGCATCCAAAATAATTTTATAGTTTAATTTAGGTTTTCGTGTTTCATAATTAGCTGATTTCCACATCACTTCACCCTTCTCCCGACATTTTTGTCTTATACATAATGTGAAGGAACACTATCACTCCGCTTTTTAATCGCATGCGCAATAACTAAATGTTTCCGATCTGTATGAGCACTAGAGAGAAAAATTAACGAAATGGATGATACTGTATAAAATAAATCTCTTTTGATATTTTAAATAGAAAATATAAACTGTCAAAATTTAACTAAAAAAAAATTGATGATGAAATATTAGAATAACTTGAATTTTTTAGGCAGTTAGAAAAACAAATGGAAGTAATGTATTATAGTAAATCCTGAAAATAAGTTCCGATACTTACAATCTACCATGTACAGAAACATGTATCTTAGAAAGTTTTAAAACTTCGGATGCAAGGCGTAGTTTCCACCCACTACAGAAAATTACAAGTCTGCAATCAAATATTTAAGGTTTTGTTTTAGAAAAAAGGTAATTTTAGTTGAAATTTACTCGTGTGAAAACTTTTGTATATAGTTTTAAGTAATGCTGATACAGGAAAAAAAAAATATTAAAGATAATATTACTTAGATAAAGCATGTGGTTTTGGTGTAAATGCGTGCCCAATTTTGTTCTCATTTAATGAAATTAATACATAGTTTCCCAAAGAGATGGAAATTCCTTCGATATATTTGGTGGTAAGATTTTTGCAGTCAAGCGAAATAGAACATATTTAGTCAATTGCGTTTTTGTTATTAATGGCATACAATTCTAAAATTTTTTAAATAATTAATACCTAACATTTAAAAGGTCGTCAGATTGAGAAAATATTGAGTTGCAGCAAATATCCGAAAAGCATTTCTGATTTCTGATTCTGAGGCAGTTCTATTAAGTATTGTTGTTTATTATTGTTTTTTTCAAAAATGTGTGTGTTTTTTGGTTATTCATATTATTAAAATACTTAGTACATGATTTATTAATACAGATGAAAGTGAAAGAATTTTTGCATGATTTTTAACTTTGAAAGGAATTGAATAAAAGATTAATTATTTAACAATTTTATACTTTTAATAAGATAATTTTAAATTATATAATTTAAATACAAAAATTGTGTCAGTGCAATTAATAAAGCTAATTAAATTATATTAAAATGTAAGAATTTGATGGTTACGAAGTACTGTTTCAAATTACCATGTAATTATAAATTGGCCGTATTTTTAAAGGTTTATGATTTGAATTTGTAAGTAATTCAATTTCTATTTACTCATTTTTTAATAATGAATCAACATTTTTAATTATATATTTCTTGTAAATTCTATAAATATTTTTATTAGGGTGTTTTATAAATAGATTTTTCTTTTGCATTAACAGTGTAGTTATTTTATTTTTTATTTATTTCAAATAGTCTTATTAACACTGACAGCTTGTTCTTATAAAATATATAGTTTGTTATTATGACGTATAAAGTTTTTCATTCAATAATTTAATATATTGACTTTTAAATTTTTAAAAATAATTTAATTTCAATTTATAAATTTTTTATTAATTATTTAATTGCTATTCACTTTTTATGGTCTTTTTCGTATTCCAAATTTAATGATTTTGCTTATATTTGCATAATAGCAATTTAATTTGATTGTTTTTTTTTCGTTATGACGATAAATCCAGTTAAAATAGATATTATAATAAGTTTTCCTTTTGAAAACATTTCTAAATTCGAACTTTGTAATATTTTTCAACAGTATGTATTGAGAAATTAATCGATTTTTAGTGTAGTTATCGAAAATTTAAAGAACTTTTTCTAAAACTAAATTACGTCATTATTTATTGGATTTTAGAAAAAAAAAATTAAGAAAGAAGTTAATTAGAGCTTCAGGAGTATTTGTTTTAAAATTATGATGGTATCAGAAACCAAATTGGATCACTAAATTGATGTTTTAATAGTGAACTGATCAGTAAGCTTCATAGTTAATGAACAACGCTAAAAGTTCTAAGGGATACTCCATATCGATATTTACAGGAGTCTTTCAATAAAAATCGTAGTTATAAAATATTTTTTAATTTATTTCATAGTAGAGTGTTTTACCCTTTTCGAAAATTATTTATTTTTCTTGAAAACAATATCCTCTTACACAAATTAATTCATTAAGGCAGTTTTTGGTTAATATTAGTTTTAAATCATAATGAAATCGATAATTTTTATAGGAATAATTAATTATAGGAACAGAAATTAAATACGAAATTAATAATAAGTTATTTAAGTTAAAAGCTTTTAGCTAAAACTTATTGAAAATAAAATTTTATTGGAATGTATTTATTAATTTCAATAAAATCGATGGCATTCATTTTAGATACTTAATGACTGCTCTCAGTAAACAATATACTATATATATAATTTAACTATGAGAGAATTATACAAGAGGAATTTATTATTATTTTTTAACTAAACAAATAATTTTTTTTAATGGCTTATAAGCCATTAAAAAAATTAATTTAATTGAATTAAAAAAAGTGATTTTAATTGAATTAAAAATTCATTTAATTGAAAAAAATATTAAAAAATATTAATATATTATTAAAAAATATTAATATTAAAATATTAAAAAATATTATATTATTATTATTAAAAATTGAATTAAAGTTCATTTTAATTGAATTAAAAAAGTGAGTTTTAAAAATGGTTTTACGTTATTTTATCACTTACTAAATTCTTATGGCGATAATTGAATTTTAATGCGAGGAGCTTACGTAAGTTATCATATTGGCCATTGAGTTTTTCTTGATCCGAAAACCATAATGGAGACGTTCGTCATAAATAGATCGAATCCTGATTCTTCCTACATACTAGTTCGGAGCTCTATCAGACAATTTATAAAGTTTTCATGCGATGTTTAAAAATAGGAGTAAGCAGAAGCACACACACACACACACACACACACATGTATATATATATATATATATATAATATACACTGGAAGTGACAAAAGTCATGGGATACCTCTTAATATCGTGTCGACCCTCCTTTCGCCCGGCGAAGCGCAGCAACTCGACGTGGCATGGACTCAACAAGTCGTTGGAAGTCTTCTGCAGGAATATTGAGCCATGCTGTCTCGATAGACGTCCATAATTGTGAAAGCGTTGATGGTGCAGGATTTTTGGGCACGAACAGACCTCTCGATGATGTCCCATAAATGCTCGATGGGATTCATGTCGGGCGATCTAGGTGGCCAGATCATTCGTTGGAATTGTCCAGAATGTTCTTCAAACCAAGCGCGAACAATTGTGGCCCGGTGACATGGCGCATTGCCATCCATAAAAATCCCATCGTGGTTTGGGTACATGAAGTCCATGAATGGTTGCAAGTGATCTCAAGTAGCTGAACATAAGCATTTCCAGTCAATGTTCGGTCCAGTCGTACCAGAGGACCAAGTCCATGCCATGAAAAAAACAGCCCACACCATTACGGAGCCACCACCAGCTTGAACAGTGCCTTGCTGACAGTTTTGGGTCCATGGCTTCGTGGGGTCTGCGCCACACTCGAACCCTACCATCAGCTCTTACCAACTGAAATCGTGACACACATCGGACCAGGCCACGTTTTCCATTCATCTAGGGACCAACCGATATGCTCACGTGCGCAACGAGTTGCTGCAAGCGATGTCGTTCTGTCAGTAAAGGCACTCGGAGTCGGTCTTCTGCTGGAATAGCCCAAGAAAGCCAAATTTCTCCGCACAGTTCTAACAGACAAGTCCCTTGTACGTCCCCACATTGATTTCTGCGGTTATTCGACGCAGTGGTGCTTGTCTGTTAGAATTTACGACTCTTTGCAGACGTCGCCGGTCTCGGTCGTTAAGTGCAGGCGGTCGACCACTGCGCTGTCCATGGTGGGATGTTATGCCTGAAATTTCATACTCTCGGCACACTCTTGACACAGTGGATCTGGGAATGTTGAATTCCTAACGATTTCCGAAATGGCATGACCCAGCCGTCTAGCTTCAACTAACATTCCGCGTTCAAAGTCTGTAAATTCCCGTCGTGCGGTCATCATCACGTCAAAACCTCTTCATGAATAGCTTGAACAGAAATGAAAGCTCTGCGAAAGCACTGCGCATTTATACCTGTTCTACGCGATGCTACTGCCATCTGAAAATTTGCATATTGCTATCCCATGACTTTTGTCACTTCAGTGTATATATCATATAGATTTTGTCCTGTTGTAGTTTTATTGTTTTATTTTATTATATTTATATATGTGTATATAATATAAATATGTATATAAATATAATAAAATAAACAACAAACTACAACAGGACAAAATCTATATGATAAAATAAACAAACATAAAATAATAAAGAAATGGACATAAAGCTTTTTAGGAAAAGAAACAATCCATATCTGAGATTGCAAACGTCCTCTCTTTTAGAAATGAGGAGATTCATGATGGCAATTTCGGAAATGAGTATATACTTCTCACAGTTATATTACTTAGTGGTAATTTAAAAATTTTTTTCGTACGACTAGCAAATGAGTATCCAGTTTTTTCTAATTGTTTAATCTAAAAAACAATGTAATCTCCTATTATTACCTGTTTATGGGTTGCTCTCGTATGAATAAAGGTTGCTAATGTTCATCTAAAATACTAGCATACCAGTGTTTCAAAATTATATATTATATGTTGACCTTTCTTTAAATTTTTGGAATCATAACCTGAAATAATCTTTTACGTTTGTTTTCAATACAACTTAACAAATAAAATATTTTATGTAGTTTATCATCGATGGCAATACAAGATCACATCAAAGTAAACATATAATACGATATAAATGTACACTCATGTCCATAAATTAAGGATAATTCAGAATCACACAGAAATTGAACTCTAAAAATATAAATTTCACCTGTAGAATTATCACACACATCTTGAAGAAGAATATTCAAATTACAAGAAACCACCAGATGGCGCGGATAGTACGTCACAATGACGAGTGTAGAGAGGGGTATATAAGGAATGGTGGCAAAGAAGTAAAATTGTTCACAAGCGCTTTAAAAGCCTTACAGTGCAATAACTGCATAGTTATGGCACAAAGGAAGCATTTGGATGATTTTTTACGTGGTAGAATTATCGGACGACTGGAATGTGGACGTACCCAGCTGGAAGTATCCGAGGAACTTGGAATCGCCCAGAGTGTCCTCTCCAGGCTTTGGCAACGATTCCAAGATGCTGGTAATGTGAGTAGATGTTACAGCACAGGTCGCCCCCGAGTTACAACGCCGAATGAGGACCGGTATATAGCAGTTACTGCCAAAAAAAAAAAACGGAACAGACGGAGCACAGCATCAGACCTGTCTCGTCAGCTCTTTCAGCTACCGGTACGACAGTTTCAAGGCAGACCGTGTACAGACGCTTAGGGCACATTGGTCTATATGCCGTAGGCCTGTCAGATGTGTTCCACTTACCGCAACTCACTGTCGCCTGCGATTAACCTGGAGTAGAGAGCATGCATTGTGGACACCGCAACAGTGGTCTTGTGTGATGTTTTCCGACGAGTCCAGGTTTAGTTGCAGTCTGATTCTCGCCGGACTTTCATATGGAAAGCGCCAGGTACCCTTTACCAAGAGAACGCCATTGAACGACACCGTTACGGTGGTGCAGGATGGCTCGTTTGGGGGAGGAATTATTCTTGGTTCCTGAACTGACCTGCATGTTCAGAGTGTAGCGATGACAGGCCACATCTATCGGGATGTCCTTCCGGAACAACATGTTTCGGGGCGCCATGGGTGCTGAATTTCTGTTTATGGATGACAACGCCGGTCCTCCCCGTGCAAAACATTGTAGACGAATGCCTTCAAATGGAAGATATCACTCATATGGATTGGCCAGAATACTCACCGGACTTGAATCCAATAGAGCATGTGTGGGATATGCTTGGTCGACGAATTGCAGCCCGTCAACCCCCTCCCACCTGTCAACCGGAACTTCGGAGGGCATTGCTTGATGAGTGGTGTAATATTCCCCAAGTTCAGATTGATAATTTGATACTCAGCATGCCTAGGCGTTGTAAGGCCTGTATTGCATCGTCCGGAGACATACTCCATATTAATCATCATTCTAACCATGTTATACTGTTTTTTGTAAATGGGTTCTTTTTGAAATTTGCTCCAGGAAGTAAAAATCGCAATTTTTATTAATTATAAACAAACATATAGCATCTTTTTGCTCTTTACCTTTTTGTTTAATAAATAGACTTTACAAATAAGTCAAATTTTCTTTGCCTGAACAGCA
>BPLR01020653.1:0-22831 GCA_021605095.1 Caerostris extrusa | reverse complement strand
GGGTTACGTATTGCTGTTCAAATCTCTCTTACCCAAGCATAAATAATTGTATTTATGATATATCATCAAGGGAATAGCGTGAGTACAATTAAATAATAATTTTGTTGTAAACCAATATTATGCCCCGAGAAAGCACAGGGATTAACATCAGACTTGGAAAGTTATAAGTAGGTCCAGTCGACAACATAGCAAAATAGTTCAGAAAACCCTCCCGTCCAGTTGATAGCTGCCTCATGAGGCAGACGATATTGTTTAAGAGAAATAGTAAGACTTGTTGAAAAAATAAAATAAACAAAATTAAAGCGAAATAAGTAAAATTTTAGAAAAATTTTTATAGGTTTGATAAAATAAATTTGGTTTTAAATTTTTTAGGATTTATCAATAAACCTCAATTAATTTAATTATATTTAAATCTTTTTGTACATCACAATTTAAAATACATTGCTAAAATATCGCTTATAACTTAAAAAAGCATTAGCAACTGAATACATGTAATATTTCTCAGTATAAAATAAGCAAATATTTTTCAAATTATAGTGAATATATTTTAAAACTCTCAGAAAAATGACTATATTATTTATTAATAGCATAGCGAAGGAACCATTAAATAGCATTATGATTTTTAATGATTTAGATATGTGCTTGTGAAGCGCTGTTTAGAGCTCTAAAAATAATGAACTGCTTTAACAAGTTGAAATTTTTTATTTAAATAGAGAAAATTTGTTGGATATCGATCTTTAATTTGATAATCAAATTGAGAAACCAAATCCATCAACCGTAAAATTAATTGTATTGAAAGTTCGTAATGTTTTTTAAAAATTTTAATGAGACAATATGGTGAAATGTTTTATCAAAGGAAAATGAAAGATTTGTGAAAGAGGAAGGAAACATGTTGATTGAAATTATTGTAAGCTTTTTCAGTTTCGAAAATGAATTTATAGTTTTTACATAACATACCAATTATTATTTTCTTAAATAAATAATAGTGTTGTCTATGAATATCAGCATTTAAAGCTACTTATTCTTTACTTCTTTGATTATTGTTTTATTGTTAAGTAAAAATAAAAAATATTTCGTTGTTTTTGCAAAATATTCATTTAATAAACATTTGTTTTTCTTCAAGTAATTTTACTATAATTTGCAGCTCCTTTTTCTAAAAAGAATGTTAATCTATCTGAATTTTTTTCAGGGATATTAAAAAGGGAACCATATACATCTAAGAAGTAGATAAAAAATGAAGCTCAAAAACATAAGCAATGACAAACTTAGGAAGTTTAAAGATGTAGAAATTAGTGTATTTTGAATGATTTCAGTTTTAATACAAAATTAATTAATTAATTATTTTTTAATTTTAAACAAAAATAGTTAGTTAATTTCTAATTAGAGAGTTTTGTAAGGAAGCAGTTTATCGATGGAATATTCTTTTAAAATATGATAGATTATTGTGGAAAAGATAATAAAGTACATCCTTAAAAAATCCCGAATTTATTCATCAAGATTAAGAACTAAATAGTTGTAATTACAACCAAAATGCTCAACAATGATCAACTTAAATATTATTTATTTGTTGCAGATTTTATTAAAAAATGATAAGAAATTTTGTTTTCTTTTAAAGTGATCTACTTTATTTAAATAGAGCTTACCGTTGAATAATTAACAAGTCTATATTTAAAAGAAAATATGCAAAGAAAAAAAAAGCAACTTTAAGAATCAACGAAACAAGAAGTAAAACCAACTTCAGAAGACTATTTATTTACTGTTTTGAAAAAATTTATTCACCGAGAGATAATTCCGGGAGATAAGCAATGAACTGTTTACCACGAGAAGTGTGCTTGGTTTCAGAATACATACGTATGCAGTATTCGATTATCAGTATATTTTCAGTAACTGATTCCAAATATTTATTAAGAAAATTAAATTTTGTTTGGAATTCTGACACCTTTATACCTTACTTTCGTGATAACTTTAGCTTCAAAAGTTGTGATGAAACGGTTCAATTCTCACTTAAATCAATGGTGTCATAGAGGCAGATATTCTTCATTGATTTTGAATCGTAAGAATTGAAGTTTTTATTTTCAAATTGTTGTTAGAAGGATGGTGCTTATGAATTCATTAGGAGGGTTTTTAAAAAGATGTTAGATTTTAAACTTTGATAATTTATATTAAATTTTTTTGCAGCATCAATTTAAAATTCTTACTGAAATGTAAAAACATATTTTCCAAAATGTAATCAGGATTTTTTATGTGTATTCTTAAAGGTCATACTCATACTGGTATACTGGTCATAATTTCATATACTAATACAGAATCTATACCATCTTATATTCGTGAAGATGCATAGATTCTGTATAGTATATGAGTATGTATAAATTATTTCTAACTTAGATTTCTTTCTAAAATACATTTCATTGTGATCTTATTTCTATTAAATAATAAAATAAAGATAAATAGGAATAATTACAGTCAAATGTTATCTAATTTATTAATGATTATCTGATTTACTGATTACACTTAAATAGAAAATAACTTTTCTTCGGTTTCAGTACATAATCATTGCTTATTAAGCATCCGAAGCAGTACGTAAACGGAAATGTTTAAGAAAAGAGGATATTTGTTTTCGTGACATTTGAAGCATAATGCATAACATTATATTTTAGGCGATATATTTTTATAAAAACATAGATGCGATCACGAATTATGCAAACCATGCTTGGTAAAAAGTTATAAACAGCACCGATTAAGTAAACCATACAAGTTGATGCTTAAAGGAGCACCATGCCACTTGAGAAAACCTAAAAATGGCTGGAATGATAGCTTTTCCCGAAGTTTCAAAGAGTTTGCAAAGCTTGTGTTACGAATCCTTTTCGTAACACAAGCTTTGCCTTTCCTTCTCACAAATCATTCGTGAAGAGCTTTAAAGATCTTCTCAGGGAGAAAGTCATTACTCTCTTTAGAAGTAAAACTTTTTATTTATGTTTACTGGGCGAAAGCTGGCTCCTCATTTGGAGCTTTTCACACATCTTGGAGGAAGAGGTTTTGGGAGGGAAATATATCATTGTAGAATAATTTATATTTATATTACTTCTCCACTGGCGAGTTAATTAATCCAAATGTTTTTCTCCAACAGTAGCTAAAGGAGAAGAAAATTGATGGTGTACCAACAACGGAAACTTGAGAGCTTAAATAAAGTATTTCAGTTTGGGGTTGTTTTGAAAAGTTACTTTACTTCCTGAAGCTTGCTTGAAAATATTGATATCCCTAATAGATGGCTAACAAGATATCAGAAAAACAATTAATATATATTTTCAAAAATCAAAAATAGTTTAATTTTTTTAAAAGTAACTTTTCATTAATTTTATCATGATAAAATAATTGAGATAAAAATAAGTTAATAGATTATAATAAAGTGAAATATTAAAAACAAAAAAAGCTTTTACACTTATATTGTGGGATGGAAGAAATTTAGTAATAACAAATCTGAAAACAAATATTTTGGCAAAAGAAATATTGTTTGTAATTTGGCGGATCAAGCAATACAGGTTTTCATCTATTTACATTTTAAGGCTTCCGTAACATATAGTCTTAAAAAATATTCAAAACAAAAATTTTCAACTTTTAAAAATCTTCAATATTTACAATTAAATTTAAAAAGCTTTTTACAATCATTAGAATATACAATCATTAATTCTGTTTTACAAAATTATTCTCCATCATCTTCATACTCTCGCTGCGTCACGCAGCTATCCTGTTGGCCGCCAGTCTCGCTCCCTCTTCTCATCTACGGGGATCTGTCCCCATCTCCTGGGGTCAAAGTTCATAATTCAATACTCCCACATCATCATACCATATCATTCATACCCCCCAACTTTTCATCACCGACACATAACCGTCATGTATCGCCACCTGCTGATTAGCAGACATGGAAATCCTACTTATATATATAGATATATATATATATTTCATACAAATATAATGACACATTGATTAGGATGAAGTGACTTTCATTCATCAAAGAGGATAAATGAAATCGAGTGAAGTGTTGTAATATATATATATATATATATATATATATTACAACACTATATATATATATATATATTTGATATATTATATGTTTCATTAAAAAGAAGTTGACAATTTAAGGTGATAATAAGTTAAAAAGAAGCATGGGATTATCTAGTTGGTTTTTGAATTATAGTATCGAAAAATCTTTTTTAAGATGGATTTTTCACTTTATAAAATTTATTCCTATATTGCTAAAAAGCAATCTAATTTATTATCAAATAAAAAATATTTCATTCAGGAGACATTACATAAAAGTTTGAATTCTTTTGACAGAAATAGGAAGTACTAAATTATAAACATGACACAAGAAAAAAATAAGATTTAGTTGTTAACACAAGCACATACTAGAATTTGGATTAATTTTTAACATATTTATAAATAGAATAATGATTACTTCACAGTGTTATAAAGGATTAAAACTAAGAAAAACTTTTTATTAGAAACATACTATTAAACATTCTACTAACTTTATTTAAAATTCTTTCCAAAATTTTAAAGGTTATGTATGAGACATGTGAGCCATATCCGTCGCTTTTCATGTATGAGACAATGTGATGTTTTTTAATTTCAACTAAATAAATAGTGACAAAATGTTTTTTACTTTAAATACTTTCAAATAAAAACCCATTTTCGAGGAAGTAAAATTAAATTTTAAGTGACGTAAGAAGACACTAAAGTTTTAAACAAAAGCATTTCGTAAGAGAGTTTATAAAAATCTTAACACATGAAAAGATGAGACACTAATTAAAGAGCTAAGAAAATAGAAAAATCAAAGCAAATATGAAAAAATAAAACACGGGTCCAGTTTCAAGGAGGAAAAGATAAAATGTAATGTGTGAAGCAAAATACTAAGAAAAAAAGAAGAATCAAACAGAGTCCCAAGAGAAAAACTACTGTGTTCAAAAAGTAAGACCAGTTTTCAATTTAAATTTCCCGGGCATATTGTATTTCGATTTTTTTTTCCAGCAAGGTCTCTAATTGTGAATCGACGGTTTGAAAGCACCAAATATTTAATTTTTGGACGTGAGCTTCGTTGGGTGAGGTTGGTGGTCGACCAGAGGGCTCTTCGTCTGCAATGCGTTTTCTGCCTTCTTTGAACTGTATTTACCACTTCTAAACATTTCTTTCCTATATAGGAATGCTCACAGAATGCCTTCTGCAACATTCTATACGTTTCCGCAAACAAAAATTTAACGCAAGTTCTTGCTCAATTAATGCAGACATTTTAAAAATCGCAGGAATCAGTTTTAGCATCTCACAAAAGATCTCTGCCTCTCAGACACTTGAGTTATCAAACGTAACTAAAGCTCTAATGAATCTTTTGACGTAAAATTTCACACAGATGCCAAGGACAGTGCCAACAACCTAAAAAGAGAGAGAAAATGAAATTCAATATGCCCGGGAAATTTAAATTGGAAACTGGTCTTACTTTTTGGACACGTGTAATATGATATAGAGCTAATAAAAGAATTTAAGAACATCTGAATTTCCCAAAGTGTTTTTATCTCAACTCCATGTTTTCTATATAAAGAGTATCACAAATGCTTGTCAAAGCATTAGGAATCTAATTTCTATGTGAAAATTTATTGAACAATAGTGAATTGAACTATAATGAATACAGTAAATAATTGACTATTGTAAATAAATTTATTAGAAAATTTATTTTAACCCATGTGGCTTGTGTTGCAATGAGAGGCATTTTTCATATGTAATGCCTAACCACTGCACTTCGGTACGAAGAATTTCTTATGAAGGAACAGAATCTTATGTTATCTGTAAAAATAGGGAATATATCAATTGTTATCTAAAGTGTAGAATACATTATTGTTATATTTTTTACTTTTAAAAGCTTATGACAAAAATATTTGTTGCTTAAATTGCAAATTTTAGAATTGTTTAAAAAAAAAATGACAGAATCAAAAATACAAAAATTTAAAAAGTTATACTAATCATACATACTTACAAAATGATGCAGGTGATTAAATAAAAATAGCCTGTTACAAATATTAATAATCTTGGAATTGTTCTTCTACATTTCATAATAGAAAATAATATTAATATAATTATACAGATCAAAACTTTGAATATACATATGACTCTGCAATCTACATGATCATTTGCCATGTACGTGATCAAATGAAGATTGCAATATGTATGGCAGAATGTATTACAGGAGTAGATTGTGAATATTTATCACTCCTTACATAGATGTTAATCAGAATGCTTTGCTTCAGAGGAAGTTTCAACAATTACTGATTTAAATATTCAATGTGCAATTGCCAGCCATAGATGTGTTCAAAACCATTGAAATTTTAATAATTTAATGATATCTATATGGATGGGCTTTATGGATACTTCATTTTAATAAAAACAATTTTTTTCAAGTCGTTTCGTTTTTTTACAAAATAGTATACATGATAATATATTAGCGATAAATACATAACCACAAATTTTATGCTACGCATTATTATTTCTGTGATTCTTATTCCATCCAGTGATTGCATTACTTAAAAAAATTTGTTTAATGGAAAATATACCACTGTGCCTAAAAGTAAGACCATTTATTTTTTTCAAAAACTCTTTATTTATTCTTCCAAATTTATTTCATCGTCTTCAAAGTAATCTCCTCCGGACACAATGCACTTATGCCAACTTTTTACCCAATCCTCAATGCATGCTAAAAGTCATCGGCAGGGATGGCCTTCAATGCGAGCGGCGATTCACGTTGAATCTCTTCAATCGACTCAAAACGGTGTCCCCGGAGTGGTCTTTTTTGAGTTTAGGGAATAGCCAGAAGTCGCACGGTGTGAATACGGATTGTAAATCGACGTAGAATGATATGAGTTTGGTTGTGGAACGATATGGGTTTCATTTTTGACGAAAAAGTCACAAAAAGAATCAATGCAGTGTGAGCTGGCGCATACTCACACTGCATTGATTTACGGTACCAATTTCGGTACCAATCGAGGTTTGACGCATTTGAGGCCTTTTGAAATTTCAACATCAATGGAATCCTCATCATGAAATCCTTTTGAAATGTCAACATCATCAATAAGGTCTCTAATTGTAAATCGACGGTTTGCAAGCATCAAATCTTTAATTATTTGGACGTGAGCATCGTCGGTTGAGGTTGATGGTTGACCAGAGGGCTCTTCGTCTTCAACGCGTTCTCTGCCTTCTTTGAACTGTTTGTATCACTTCTAAACTTTTCTTTCCGTTATAGGAATGTTCACCGAATGCCTTCTGCAACATTCTATACGTTTCCGCAAAACAAAATTTAATGCAAGTTCTTTTGCTCAATTAACACAGACATTTCAAATCGAATCAGTTTTAGAGTCTCACAAAGCCAAGCGTAACTGAAACACTAATGAATATTTTGTCGTGAAATTTCATTCAGATGTCAAGGACAGTGCCAACAACCTAAAAAAGAAAAAAAAAAATGTAAATTCCATAAGCCCCGGGAATTTTAAATTCAAAATTGGTCTTACTTTTTGGACACAGTAGTATAACTGTATAACCTTTTAAAAAAAAAATTTTTAACTGGATTTTAATACTACGGGTTAGTATAAAGATTTAAACATTTTGAGAAAACGGATAAGCGACTTTCGCATCACCAGCAAAGAAATTTATAGAACAAAAAGTTTTGAACCTTTGAAATAAAACAAAGCAAGGTAAAAGAATTAAAAATAAAAATGTGACTTGGATTGAAAAGAGTCTCATTAGATTTGTTTCTTTGTAGCTAATTAGTTTTAAGCAACAAATTCTATAATTAACTATAATTTAAATTGAAAATTTCAGGCTCTTCAGCTCTTAAATTAATGCCTAAAACCCAATTTTGTTATAATTTGGGAATTTTTATTTAAATTGTAAAGTTTTGAGAATTGAATAATTTCTGTGATAATTATAAAAGCTGATTCAAAAATAGTCAATTAATAAATAAATTTCATGAACTGTTAAAGTATACATTTGTTAAAAATATAAAACATTTTCAGATTTAAATATTTCTAATTTAATTTTCTGTATTAGAGTAATGATAATTTATTATTACCTAGCAATTGTACATAAAAGTTTATGAATCTATTAGTAAAAGTCGTTATTTTTTGAGATTTATTAAGGATTAAAGAAATCACAAATAGAAGACTCATAGTTTAGCAATAATAGATAGAAGTTTTAAAAGCGACGAAATTTTGTTATTTATGAAAACTCATAAATATTTGTATAACATACAATTTTGAAACGAAAGTGTTAGTAAATAGAATAGTAACAAAAATTTTTATATACTGAAAATAACCCGGAAATAGACTTTTTAATTTCTATTTTTTTCGATAAGGTTGAAAATTGTTTCGATACTGTTATCTTTCGGGAAGTACTGAATAATTTTTAAGAGGGTAAAAGATTGATAAAATTTCACAAACAAGTTTTGTTGATGCAGTTTAAAAACCTAAAACCGTTCATAGAGTGAAAAAAACTGTTTAAAACAGCTTTTCCCAAATTATTTTTCGATGTGATAAAATAAATATTTTTGTTCCCAAATCCAAATTATTTGAAAGATAAATATTTGTGCTTTAAAACGGGGTGAAAATAAACAAATCTTTTGATAAACAGACCGAATGTCGCAGTTTAAGAACACAAATTTTCCACCTCGGTTCTACAATTTTCGTTTCTTTGGAGAAAGGAGAAAAATCTTTTCTGCTTGTATTGTTGTGGAAACATAATTAAAATCTTAACAATTAAATCTTATTAAAATAATACACAATTAAAATCTTGTTTTCAGATTTATAGATTTCAATTAATATCTCAAAAAATGTGAAGAGTTTGGAATATTTAAATGTTCGTTCTTCCTTGGTGCATCATATCTCCAATTATTATTTTGTATCGTATCAATCGGTGTTTTGAGTATCGTATTTTGTGGTATCGTATACAATCGTATCACCAATTTTTTGGGGGCTTCACGACCCCTATTCACTGAAGTTTTGGAGGTGATACAAACACATTTTTATACTGACAGATTTTGATAACATAGAAGAAGTGAATTCTCCAATTAAGACGATTTATGACGGCCGGAAATTCTCCTTAAAGATTCTTTAATTTAGTTTCGTTATATGCATGTACATACAAATATCATATTGCTGTTGTATATACGTATCAGACTTAAAGTAACTTAGCAATATGGCGTTTTTCAATATTATTCTATGCACTCTAATGTATGATTCCTTATGCTTGTTTCTGATCAGCAATAGAAATACAGATTTTCCAGCTGTATTTTTTTTCTCATCATATATTTATTATTAGATAAAATATTGCTAACAAGTAAATTTCAGCTTAAAAAAGAAGTCGAGGAATTTTTAAGTAAAGGTCCAAGGTCCGTGTTATAGCAAATGGAGAAACAGCATGAAAATATACATTATCGCATTAAATTGTTTCAACGATTATAATAGATAAATCAAGAGTTATCGAAAAGACTTTTTAATAGAAAATATACGTTTTTAATAAAAATTTACAATCTATGAAACAGACATTATTTACATTTTTTTTAAAGTTCATATGGGAGAGAGAAAAAATAAATGACAGATTTTCGTGACAAAATTACATAAATTGTTTTTAAAAGGAAAGTGTCCACCCCATAAATTTAATACATTGGCGGCATCAAATTTTTAAACATTCTAATTAATTGGTCAGATAACTTAAGTGAAAGCAATGATCATGGATGGAGCAAACTTTGTTCCAGCTCGTTTAATCGCAGGGAAATTTAAAACAGCCTGTACTCCAAATCAATCCCAAAGATGCGCTATTGGATCCAGAAATCGAGCTGGCCATTCTATTCTCTCCATAGCTTGGTCCTCAGTAAATTCAATAACAAACTAACCTCGATGAGGTCCAGTGTAAAAACCCATTGGAATGAATTCATTATAAATAGCACCAGGCATAAGAACTGAGAAATGGATCAAGGATCTCGTCCGGATACTTTATAGCAGTTATAGTGTCTCGCTACATGAAGAGGAGCTTCGTTACCAGCATGTGCATGTATCATATTGTTATTTACACATCTAAGACTTGCCATAATTTAGCAACAGGGTGTCTTTCCAATATTACTCTATAGCCTCTAAAGTAGGATTCATCAGTTATTTTGAGAGTTTTAAATTGAAACTCTGATTTTTCTATACAACTGTGTCTTTCAGTAGTGTTAGATTTGTAGTAACTGATGCAATGCTCTTTCCAGATCAGTATATGAACTGAATTACTCTTAAGAGTAAACTTGGACTCATTAGTGAAAAGTACAAAAAGCTTTGCTGTCTGGTCCAAATAATGTAATCTCCTGTCCAACATAAACGAACATTTCTCTATTGTCAGTTAAGAAGGAAGTATACTAGAAGTCGTCTTGTATAATGTCTTCGTGAATTCTTCTTCACATCAACATATATTGTCGTCTCTTTTGTGGCAAAATGATCTAAAATTAGCAGAAGTACAGTAGTTTTCGTCCTCTTTCGGGCCAAATGAGCCAGAAATCTATCTTTAAAAATTGTCCTGCGTGGGTGACCGAAACAGGTCTTTTTTGAAATCGAATTTTCTTATTTGACTTGTTTTCAGATTATTGGATCACACTGCGAGACACATAAGAACGTTTAGTAACAGCATTTTTTGATAACCCTATGTACCTTAACTAATCGAATATACGATTTCTCCTACACATTGCCTTCTATGTCTTTCGTACTAAGAATTGACGATCAACAATCATCAATAAAAATTACTCGCAAATTAAAAAAAAAAAGGGGATTTATATAGATTCTCACAGCTGTTATGTAAATGTTCAATTCTTTTTAAGAAAATAGTGGTGGTGCGTTTATTCTTTCATAATATTTTATAAAGTTATTTACGATGATTCATATAAACCTTATTTTTTACCTTTTTATTCATTCTTTTAATGATGGTATCCAAAAACAAACTACATCTTAATTTTTGGAAGCCATCATATTTAAATATAGTAAAGGTGTTATTTTTTATGGATTCAAAAACAATTTGGTACACTTGATATGCCCCAAACTTACATCAGGTTTTTTACAAAGAATTTGGAACTGAATCTCAAAATAAGTCAAAGACTACCAGTATTTCACTTTTATGTACAATAATATGTGACTAGAAGAGAAAAACCCGAAATAAAAATACTAATCTGTGTTATTATAAAATGGAGTTTTATTGCACTCCTGTTTCGAATCTTGAACAAATAAGTGGATGTAATGACATTCTTTGATAAATTGAAATCTTGATGTGCAGTTTTGAAAAGATTTCAAAAATGTGTCCTTACTAAGAATCACTGCATTCATACACTAAAAGTGCATTTCAAATGAATGTTTTAAATTTTAAGTTGAAATATTGACATCAAAAATACTACGAACGCACACCAATGCAACTTCAGATTAACAGACTACGAAATTAATGTGCGATTTAGGTCAAACTTTTATTGGATACAAATTTTGTGTTAATCTATTTTTAAAACTAAGGAACTCAAAGTACTAAGAGGTATTCTACTTGAGAAAGCGAAATATTTTTTTTACTTGATATTTTTACCCAGATAAGAAGTTCTTGAGTGACTGTTCAACTAATTACTCCTAGCGTGTAAGATCAATAGAACTGGCGATCAATCAAGAACCTAAGAACTTTATTTTCGATCTGTGGTTTTCAATGGAATCAAAAGGATTATTTAACATTATCCAAGTGAAATTACTACACTGTATGCCAAGGGGAAGCAAATAAATTTCTAAAATGTGTTAAATGTGCATTTGGGAGATGATGACATATCTCACCAGCGAATTATCTTATCTTTACTTAAATAAACTCGTTATAATTTTATAAAAATCACAATTATTTTTTAAAAGGTTATGCAACAACAATTCATAATTTTTATTATCTATAGACAAGAATTTTAACAGTAATTAAGATAACATCCATAGACAATAATTAAAAAAATTAATTTTATTATCGATAGCCAGACTACCTAGTAGGAGTTTTCCAAATTTTTTTCCATACGACACGTAAATGCGAGACAATTACTCTTGTTTGCGCGCTATTCGGGACATACTATGCCCAATTTAAATATTATTTGTCAATATAAAAATTATTATTGTGTATTTTTTTTGCATTTTCATCTAGAAGAAAACAAAAAGTTCAATAACTAATTAACTAACAATACTTCAAATAATTATAATTTACCTCAAACAGAAATTGTTTAATGGCAAACAATCTATTGTAGGAATTATGAGCAAGTAATGCTATTGCAATCTATTCTTCGTAGCATGAACGTTATTTTTCTTTTGTTATAATTTATAATATACTATTGAAAGCATATCAATAAAAAGTAAGTCAATGTAAAACTGACCTTTTAAAAATAATCATACAAAATAGAAAAAAAATTCGTTGAGGCTCCAAAAGGTTACATTTTCATTGTTAAATATTTTTATATTACTTAAATTTTATCAAAATAAACATGAACATATCTAAGTGAAAAATAGGTTGTAGCAAAATAATAAAAATATCAAATCTTTTCAATTTTTTTTAGGGAACAAAAAGATATTAAAATCTTTAGGTTTCCTGATTATTATAATTTGTAACAAGTTTTGATATTTAGTTAATTATAGACATAATATTTTTGTTTCATTGATATCATAGTTGAATCTCAAGCTTCTAAGAACTTGATCAAGTTAATAGCAAGAAGTAGCAAGAAGAAACTTAACTTAAGCAAGAAATAGCAGAATATTACCTCGAATATTATTCGGATAATTTTCAAGATGGCTGGCATTCGCTTACATTTCTTCCCTAATAAGGAATCACTGAATAATCCGACTCTAATTCAGCTAGATGTGGACAATTTAGTGAGAAAATATCATACTAGTGTGTTAACGTTATTCTATATTGGAAATGATACTATCATCTAAAAAAGTAAAAAAATAAAAAAATAATAATAATGAAAAAAAAAAAACAGCTTTCACATTTTACTATTGCATAAAAGAAAATCGTAGCAATTCTCACTTGACAGTCTGATTCAATTTTCTTTGTAAAATTTGCCGCGGAATCTACTTGTTTTTCGAAGAAATGATTGTATCCCATGTCATTAACAACTAATTAAATTGAGTTGAATTCATATCAACTTGCAATTTTCAAGTAGGAAATGTTTAACTGGGTCATAGGTAATCTTAATTATAATTAATAAAAATTAATAAATGACGTTTTTTTAATAATATAAAAAAAAAGTTTTTAAAATAGAAAGGATAAGTAAAAGAGCGAATTGTTTTAGTTAATCCTGGATTAATAGCTGCCGAGGAAATAATAAAATGCTATCTTATTACAAGCCTTGCATATTAATTGCAATAGTCTAACGAAATTTGCCTATTCTACAAATAAAATCTGCAAAAAATTTACCTATGGTAGATTTTTATAAAAATTTTTTATTAAAATCAATGAAAAGTTAAAGACAAATTCAAAAGCATTGTAGAAGTTTTATTTTCGCTGCTCTCTTTGTATGTTTTGAAAATGTTTCAAAATATTTTGTAAAAGTTTAAATATATTTCTGATACAATAAATGAATAAAAATTAGAATATTTATTTAAAGAACAAAATAAGCTTCTATCAATCTCTATAAACTTTTGAATAACCTTCAATTTTGTAAGATGAAAAATCTCTTTTTACTAACTCACTTTTGTTAATAATACAGTGTGATTGTATTTGTTCTGGAGATTTATGATAAATACTTTTCTTTTTAATAATAATTTTTCCTACTGTCGAGAAATCTATTCCATTAATTATTCTTCTGCTAATATATGGCGGATTGTCATACCATGTATTGCAATCCTCATAATACATTTTTCTCAGCAGCAGAATGAAGTATTATCATACATGGGACACATATCAAAAAATATTTTGGTACCAAATGATACTTGATCAAGTATCAGGAATATTATTCTCTCAAATGAAGTTGCATTCTTCGGGCAGTGTGGTGCAGATATAGATAACAGAAAATGTAGGTTGATGTAAAATTTCTCATTATTAGCTTATAATTTTCCCTTTTTTTATATAAAAATAGTTGTTTACAGTTGCGTGTTATTACTTCATTCTACACATTTTAATGCTCTTTTAATTTTATGAGTTTAACTGATATAATTATACTTGTATTACATTTTTAAATTTCCAATGTCAAGTTTACAGGACAACAGATATATAAAGAAAAACAAAATACAAAGAACAAGATAGAAACGAATGACATCAGCTAATCTATCAACTTCCATCAAGTCTGGCAATCCAATAGCGCTTCCTCAAAAAGCAGTGCAAAATAGGAAGCAAGGTGAGCCATATCCAATTCTTCCTAGTTATCACACATGAAACAGAGAGGGTCAGGAGCCAGTTTAATTCAGTAAAGGTGCTTGCGGAGAAAATCGTGACCACAGAAAAGCAGTAGCAATGCCACCGATGATATTGGGACAAACCACCTACTTTCCACTGCAGAACTCTAAGAAACTCACAATGAGAGCCAGACTGAAGGCCGTGTTTGTAGATCATTTTGCCGTATTAGACGTTGCCCGGAGTGTATCACGAGGAGGTAGAACTGCCTTGGACTCCACTTGAACTACATTTGCATTGTATTTACCACAATAAACAGAAAAATTATTCACCATTTTAAAATTAAAAATTCCTTTTATAATGAAATGCTTGAATAAATGCATTAGCCATATTTGGAAATAATCAATTTGAAAGATCGCAATAAATATTTCATAATCAACGCAGCAAAACAATTTTATAAAAAATGAATGAATATATTAAAAAGTACAAAAAAGTAAAATTGTAAAAGAAAAAAAAAAAAAAAAAAAAAAAAAAAAAAAAAAACGCTTTTGGCCAGTTCAAGAAAGAATGGTAGAATAGTGAAAGAATTTTTATTCCGTTTAATCTACATGAAAGCGAAAGAAAGTTTTTTTTTTATTAAATTGCACTCTTGTCTTTTCTTCAAATGTTAACATTTTTTTTTTTTTGAAATATATTTTTCTGAAGTGTACAATAATAAAGCATGCATAAATAAGGTATAGAAATACTTAACTTTAAATTGGTTTTTCTTAAATGTGGAGAAGGAAAAAAAAAAATTAAATGTCTTATTGATTCAAGTAATCAGACTCAAGAGGTTTTGAATTGAAGCAAATCATTAAAGTGTTATATTTAGTTCTTAGATAAAGTACTTTGGGACCTTTATAAAAATACTTTTACTTATGTAAAAAGACAATGTTAAAAAATTAGGAGAACAATAAGACTTTCGATGAAAAAAAAATGTATTTGTAACAGTTTTTCAATATTATTAAATAATACTTTTAAGTGAAAGAAATAACGAATAAATTCTTGAATTGCGTTTAATGAGTCCACATAATGCAAAAACTATGATAAATATTCGAGAAAAAAAAATTTTCCAATTTTTTATTTTAATTACTTTCAGGAATGTTTGGCATTTTAATTAAATTATTTTATCACCAGAGTAATATAATATTGAAACTAATGGTGCAAGAGATCCACGAAAAAATGTTTTCTGTATTTCATTAGAATCAAAAAATTGAAATTGATTGTAGAAAATGAATTTTATAAGCAGTTCAATTACATAAGACAAGCTCAATGATTAGGAATAACTTAAAAATATGCAGAAGGAAACACTAAAAATGAAGATTTACGACAAAAATCAATCAAAGGGAATCTGTCTAATCAATTTTTAATTCTTAGTTGAACTCAAATCGTGGTTAAATAAAAACTTGATGAATTCAATACCCACTTACAACGTGTTTTTGCAGACATATTTTCTGAAAAACGGTCGACTCCATGGCGATAGTAATAGACAATCTGCTTAATATGAAAAAAATATTGACTTTGATGATTTAGACAAACGATAATATATATTTTCTGGTTTGAATATTGGGGGAGGGGGTGGCTGTGAAAGGGTGTCGTCTTTCCTTTTATGTATATCAGAATAGCCCACCGATGAGCGATGAAGGTAGGAATTATAGGGGTCTCTGCTCCGTATTTACGTGTCTTATGGGAGACACGCAGATGGAAGACAGCAAATAATATATGTTCCTTTAGTTGGATATTGGGGGAGAGGTCTCGTCCATGGCATTGGAAGGATTCGAACCTGAAGACTGTGGTAACACAGGCCAGAGCGCTAGCCAAGTGGCCATCAGGCCGCTCATAGTCAAGCAGTGTTTGATAAAAAATGTGAGGAAGTAAAGCTGAGTATTTAAATAGATTCTAGGCTATTAAAAATACGAAGGACTTTACAAAAGTGTTATCATAACATTACAATATCTTCGCTGATTTAAACAGTTGACATTTTCCATTGGAATACATTGCCTTCTGTTATTAATTCTATTTCATCTTTTGATAAGTGCAATTAAAATCGAAATACTTGTATTTCTATTTCTTCTACAAATTGCGATATAACCATATTAGAATGAGGCACTTGTTATTAAATCGCTTCTCTAATATTAGTATACTATTTTGTAATATGTTATATTGCTATAAATGTTTTCTTTCCCAATATTGGAATTAAGTTTGTTTTTGATTTTGTTCAGGCTATTTATTGTACACGTATGTCCTTTTCTAAAAATAAGTTAATCGATTTGTCCACTGGATGTTTTCACAGGAAGGAAAATCTTATGTTGCTTCCTTTTTGTTCCTACTTCATAAAATCTATTCTCTATCAAGCTGTGGTAACAGAATTTCTCTCTTTCTAATGACATCTTTTAAGTAAATTCCTTTTAATAGTAGTTATTTAATGATAACACAAATGAAAATACACCTTATTGATAACACACACACCATTCACAAATTCAAAACAAACTCAGGTTAAAGTTTCACAAGTCACCAAATGATCTATATATTTTCATGTATGAGGGCCATTTTTCAAATCTTTTTGGAAACATATAATACTATCAATAGGTAAAAAAGAGTTCATTGTTTCATTTATGTTAAGAATTAAAAAAATTAGTTTTCTTTCAAACGAATCAATTAAACCAGAGTTTAAATGATAATTGCGTTAATGTTATTAGCAAAATTCTCAGAGAGAAAATTGTTGTTTTGAAACTCAATGTCTATTAATTTATCCATTGAAAATGGTAGATCGATGTAGTCTTAAGAATGATAATCTAATATTTAGCATAACTTTCTAATGTAATTCAATTTATTTTATGCTCATAATTAATGCATTTATCTTAATTCTATGTAGCCAAATATATTGACATATTTTGTTAATTTGAGGAGTTAAGTCTTTAATCAACGTTCAAGTTAAAGATCAAGAAATATTTGAGAGTTTTTCTGATAAAAATGCAATTTATTTAAGTTAACATTTCTTAATTTTTCACATTTCTAAGCTTTATTGTACCGCACCGTTTTATTTACCGTATTTACTTACTTTCTTTAAATAGGTTCAGAATTTTGCTACTAGATTTGGATATTTTGCAGCATTTAATGCAGTATTTTTCTTGAGTGTTTAAATGAATCTCATGTTCCCCTAATCATAGAATTTAAATGTAACTTCCCGTGTTTTAAGAGAAAATCGCAAATAATTTTATAAGGCAAAATGATTGTTACAGTCCAAAACTTATTGTTTATCATTCTTTTTTGTTTCTGAAAGCAATGACTGCAACACACGCCATCAAAAGATTCGAACCATAGTCCTCTTGATACTACCTGTGTGCGCGTCTACTGAGACACAAATTGGGCTATTTAGTACAGTGCGTGAGCAGTTTTTAATCGAGGACACTGCTTCGAATTTTAAGTATGAATTTTATTGAGATATTTGGCAAATTAAATATTTTTCTCATGATCGACGTATTAACAATTTTACGTTTTTTTTTGTTTTTAGTGACTGTAAAACTTCGAAAAAAATTACAATGGGCAAACAATAAGTTTTAAAAAATTTCTTAATAGTTTTTAATACACTCATGTCCATAAATTAAGGATAATGAAGTTCAGGCAAAGAAAGAGACAGAAGCAAAACAAATTTGACTTATTTGTAAAGTCTATTTATTAAACAAAAGGTAAAGAGCAAAAAAGATGCTATATGTTTGACATAATTAATAAAATTGCGATTTTTACTCCCTGGAGCAAATTTCAAAAGAACCTATTTACAAAAAAAAAAAAAATATCATGGTTAGTATGATGGTTAATATGGAGTATGTCTCCCGGACGATGCAATACAGGCCTTACAACGCCTAGGCATGCTGAGTATCAAATTATCAATCTGATCTTGGGGAATATTACACCACTCATCAAGCAATGCCCTCCGAAGTTCCGGTTGACAGGTGGGAGGGGGTTGACGGGCTACAATTCGTCGGTCAAGCATATCCCCACACATGCTCTATTGGATTGAAGTCCGGTGAGTATGCTGGCAGCGAAATCCATACGGGTGATACCCTCCAATTGAAAGCATACCTGGCGCTCTCCATATGAAAGTCCGGCGAGAATCGGACTGCAACCTAAACCTGGACTCGTCGGAAAAACATCACACCAGACCACTGTTGCGGTGTCCACAATGCATGCTGTCTACTCCAGGTTAATCGCAGGCGACAGTGAGTTGCGGTAAGTGGAACACTTCTGACAGGCCTACGAGCATATAGACCAATGTGCCCTAAGCGTCTGTACACGGTCTGCCTTGAAACTGTCGTACCGGTAGCGGTAGCTGAAGAAGAGATGATTGAGACAGGTCTGATGCTGTGCTCCGTCTGTTTCTTTTGGCTTGGTAACTGCTAAATACCGGTCCCTCATTCGGCGTTGTAACTCAGGGGCCACCTGTGCTGTAACATCTACTCACATTACCATCATCTTGGAATCGTTGCCAAATAGCCTGGAGATGACACTCTGGGCGATTCAAGTTCCTCGGATACTTCCAGCTGGGTACGTCCACATTCCAGTCGTCCGATAATTCTACCAAGTAAAAATCATCAAATGCTTCCTTTTTGTGCCATAACTATGTTTTGTTTATTGCACTGAAAGGCAAAGCGCTTGTGAACAATTTTACTTTTTTGCCACCATTCATATATACCCCTCTCTTACACTCGTCATTGTGACGTACTATCCGCGCCATATGGTGGTTTCCTGTAATTTGCATATTCTTCTTCAAGATGTGTGTGATAATTCTACAGGGAAATTTTTATTTTAGAGTTCAATTTCTGTGTGGTTCTGAATTATCCTTAATTTATGGACATGAGTGTATATACATACCCTTCTCCAAAAAAAAAATTTTTAACCACGATTTTAGATTATCCCAAATACTATATTTGAAAAAAAAAAATTTCATTTTTCAACAAAAATAACTCTATTACAAATGTTTCATCAACAAATGATTTGAATAAATTAATGAATTAATTATACTAATTGAAGATGTTTTCTAATTAATTTATAACACAACGTGTAAAAAACAGGCCATTAAAATAACTTCTGTAGGACTGTCAGAAGACTATGAAAAAATGCATACCATATTATTGATATTCAAATTTGAAAAGGATTCTTACGTATTGAATCAAATTGTATCAAATCAAATTATTGAAATTTATCAAATTCTCAAATATTATATTAATATTATCAAATTATTATTTATTCTCAAATCAAATTATTATCTCAAATTTGAAAAGGATTCTTACGTATTGAATCCAATTGTATCAAATCAAATTTATTGAAATTATCAAATTATCAGATATTATATAATATTATCAAGTTATTATTTATTATAAAAATCAAACTATTATATCAAATTTTAAAAAAAAGATTTTAGATTCTTATTATTATTCTTTCTTATTATATTCATGTTAAGACGAGAAATAATGATAATCATACTTTGTGAAATGAATCTTTTTAATATGTAAGTTTTGTGCGTGAAAAATACACAAAGTTACACGTACAATTTAAAAAAAAATAATAAAAAATATACTATTATGCAAGCTATAAATGTAATAAATAAGATAGTAAATGTAAGATATTTTAAAATGTAGTGATACATCCAAACCTAAAGCAAAGAGTTTTGTAGTAAATATTTTTATTTAAATACCTGTACGTGGATGTGCAAATATTTGACTTAGAAAGAGTTTTTAAACTTAATAGGGAGATTTTACATCAGAGATTAAATTTATTGCTGAACTTATATTTATTAAAAAGCACACATATAAAAGCAAGAACGAATATTGTTGTTTATTCACCTTTATCTGATAATAAATTAATTCATACTTTAAAGAATTTAAAATTGCATATTAAAAAACAGAACAAGTAAATGAAAATGAATTGAATGTGGTATCGAATAGAAAACAATGACATCAAGCGGTGAAACTCAATTCTAGCTTGAAAACATACGTGAATGGTTTTATTGAATTATATCCCATATTGAAAATAAAAAAAAAATTCAAAAACATATATTAATAAATAAGTATTATAAAAAATATATATTTCTACAAATTAAAATAACGAAATAAAACATAATATACCATAAAATAAATGAGACGCATTGAACGCACCGAAAGAATGCATTTTATGCTTTGCTTAGAGTGGAAGGTACTGTCCCATAAATAAAAACACCTCGTTATCTAGTCTTTGCCTCTATAAAATCAGTCCGACTCTATCAAAAATACACCACCACTTGCCTTAAAAATCTGGAATCTTTTTTAAAAACTTTGAAAGAGATGAATTTGCTTTTATAATGAGAGCCCCTGATTCCTTACCCGCATTTCTTGGTTTTTGATTGACATTTATTACCATTTTCTACCCAAACTAAATGTTTTCCAACTGTTGCCCAATTGTAAAATGTCTTAAAATCTTAGTGAATTGTTTTAAATATATAAGACTTCGATTTAAATATAGATGTAGCGTACAAATATGATTTCGGATGTCTTTTTTTTTTCCCGAAATGGGAACCGCGTAAAATCGATGCTAAGTTTCTCAAGGTAAACGATAGATGACTCTGCAGCAGTAAGCAATGGGCAAAAGGACCAAACTCTGGCACTTCTTAATCAAGCGCTGGACTCTATACTTTTGCGAAGTTTGCTGTCTCTCTTTCATTACTAGAAACTTCTGAAGTTTTAAAGATGGAAAAAAGTGAGCCCATTAAGAGGTAAGAATTTTTTTTTTTTTTACATTTACCGGGTGTATCATTGATTTTTCTACGAATTATAACGTATTTATTTTTAAATTAGTCGTTTGCTTATATTTATTGTAATGTGATAAAACTATAAAATTTGTACCATAATTATGTTTTGATATTATATTAATGGCTTATCAAATGTTAAAATTTAGTTTTATTAAAAAAAAAAATCGTAACTTATTACCGAATGAATTTAAAAATAAATAATAAACTGTAAATAGTGCCGATTGAATTTATATAATAATGAATAAATAATAATTAATAATTTTAAAAATAATAATAATAATATTTAAAATTATTTATAATAAATTTAAATGCATTTTCAGAACAGAACCTTTTTTAAATTTCATTTTTCGGAACATAATATGAATTTGTTTGAAAATTTTCATTTTATTATATTTAAATTTTTAGCACATTTATTTAAAAACTATAATAAATAATGGAGTAAATAAAAATGAAAAATGTTGAAAAAAATTTGAGTGTATGAGTATTTTATTATTCTACAAGCTACTTGTAAATAAAGTGAATCCAGTGGATTTGTAAGTAATTATAAAGTAAATAAATGCAACTTTTATATTATTTAAAATTGTATTGATATTTATATTATTAAACATTCTATTAGATAAATTAAGTAAACCTTTAATACTTTTAATAAAATGTGCGAAACTCTAAAAATCGATAAGATTTAGTGTAAAAGTTTTTATTTTATAAATGTATATGAATTAGTCATTTCACTAAAGAAATTTTAGCTTCTTTTCCAGATATTTATCTTAAGAACATGAAACGCAAATTTAGAAAAAAAAAATTTTTAATTAAATTTACATCATAAAAATATTTCTCAATATTATCTATCCGTTGAAATAAAAATTATTCTTTAAATGATTTTTTAGACTTTTAGAGCCATAATAAGAAAAATAGATATCATATTTGTTGACGTTTTATCTAATTATTTGAATGTGTTTTTTTATTACGTATTTGGTTGTTATTCGTTCGTATTCAAAATACTCCTTAAGATTAAATAAAATTGCCGAAATTGCACAATATTTTATTGTTTGAATAATTATATTGTTATTATGATTTCTAAATTTCACATATGCTTCAGATAGCTAGTTAATTTATATTTTTAATTTTTCAGAAATTGTGTATTTTTTAATATTTCAGCGCATTAAAAATTATTTTTTTGTATAATGGTGATGATCCAATTTTGAAACTCCTGGGTGAATTTTTTTATTATATTTCTGAAAGTGTGTTACATTTTTCTAATTGTATTTGTAGTTTAGATAGAAAGGAACAATTAAAAATGATATGTCATTAAAAATTGCCATTTTAACATGCTATAAAAAGTTTTTAAAACTTTAATAACTCAGAAATTTCTATTATATTTTTCATAAAATGTAAAATATGTGATTAGAAGAGTATAAATGATTAGTTCTACCTAACTAAAAATTGACGAATATTGTAAATTACAACATTTTTGTAAACATTTTATCGTTAAATTGAATTATTCCAGATTTTTATTTTAGTGGGAGGAGATTTCTATTTTTCTTGCGAATTTTGTTCACGATCCCTCTACCCCATACTGTTTTTTGTAAAGTGTGTGTAAAATTCATTTCCCTTGAT
>BPLR01020652.1:0-102706 GCA_021605095.1 Caerostris extrusa | reverse complement strand
CAGTTGTCATCTTTTCTTCACCACCTATGAATTGTAGAGACCATTAGACCAGAAATCGGGGTGGTGGTGGATACAACAGCGAAACATACTATCGCGACTACACAATACCTTCCTTACAAGTTCCGAAAGTATTCACCTGTCAATATCCATTCATAAATTTTTCAAGCCACTACTCCTTCTTTTCTGCTATTCTCGGAAGTAAAAGTAGGTGTACAACGATGTAAATGTATGTGTTACTTGGATCAATTCAAGTAATAAATATAGCATGCATGGTATTAGAAAAAAATGCTTATTGCTTAATATATCTCTTTAATTTTCATGAGAAATACTCTGAAAGAAAAAAATATTCGATCTCTTTTCTGTTAAAAATGCAATGCTAATAATTGTACCTTAAAACCCACAAGGAATTAAAAAAAAAAAATATGGGCTAAAATCATAAAGACAATGCTTTTGTTATAAAACCAACATAATATAAACCAACGTAACATAATATATACGAGGTTTAATTAAAATCATAGAGTTTTACGAAAGATTAATGGAGATTTGTGGAGGCTTATGGAATTATTTTATTCAATACAAATATAGTACCTCAAAATGTTTTCTCATCGAAGTGCGGTTTGTGCCATTTATTAAATAAAAAGTTTTTTAATGAAATTTTTTTGTATTTTTCATTAGTGAAATATTTATAATGTAGCATATATACATAATTTAGCTGTTACGAGACCCTATTGTTAATAAGTTATTGTTGACTAATTGTTAAGAGATGCCATATTGCATATGACATTTGATTCTCATGGATCTTTATAAAGATCAATGGTTGTTTCTTTAAAATCATGGATCTTTATAAAGATCAATGGTTGTTTATTTAAAATCATGGAAGTTTATAGAAGCTTAATGGAGGTTTACGGAAGATTATTGGAGGCTTATTTAAAATCATGGAGGTTTATGGAAGGTTAAAGGAGGTTTATAGAAGGTTAACGGAGGTTTATTTAAAATCATGGAGGTTTATGGATGGTTAATGGAGGTTTATTGGAAATCAAGATAAAAATTAATTTAAAATTTACCTCATAACGAAATGCAACCTTCTGCCTTTTTTTCTTTGCACTTCACTTAGCAAAAAAAAAAAAACATTGTATCACCCCTTTAATCCATTTTTTTTAATTAATTAAAAGTTACAATGATCTGATTAGTAACAAAGCCATCTTTGTAGCTAATTTAATTCTAGAATCATTCAATCCTAATGCTTATTTCTTATACTTTTAACTAGTATTATATTATCTCAAAAATCTTCAATGGCAGTCCCGTGGTGGGCCAAGGCAGTCTGCCAATGGGCAGATTCAGGAAACTTGAGATGTTTTCTTTTATGGGATAGGATTGTCAGCCCTACACCCACCGTTCTATGGTCATATTAGACAGGGTCATACGGTTTAAAGTGAATTCGAACCACTACAAACATCTATGGCACCGCCGGGACTCGAACCCGAATTCACAATTTTTTATGTATATTAATTTACATTTTTATACAAAACGAAACAGGTTTACTTATAGAAAAGCAACTATAATCAGAAAACTACGTTTTGGTGCAAAAAAAAAAAAAAAAAAAACTCTAATTGAATGTTAGATGACAGTGAATATATTATTAAGAGTTATTAACATATATATGTTATTATTAATATGTTATCGATTTCAAAAGCCAAGCACTTGATTTTAGCTCAGTTATTCCTACATATATATATATATAGATTGCCTAAAACATATCTTTACCAATTCCTCGACAGTACAGTCCATGATGGACCATGGTCTGTCTGAATCTAATTAAGAGAACAAAATTGAAAATGGAACATTTGTTTATTTATTTTTATGCGAGTAACAAAATATTATGCAAACGCACGTCAATCCAAAACGATCATTTTTCGATACAGGAAATGTTTCAAACCTATGTTACGAAAATAAACATTACATTTTCTGCATGTTAGTTATAGTTTGGTAGAATAAAAATACAGTTCAATAAATTTTTCGATGGATATTGACATCAATTAGAAAAACTTAAAGGTAAACAAATCTGAAACTTTTAACTAAGAAAAGAATGACCAATCATTATAAAAATTATCATGACACCGAACATATTTTTGAAGTCTCTCGTAATCAGAATAAATTTTAGTTTAAAAAAAAAAATCCAGCCAGGATTCGAAAAGGGAATCTCCTGATCCGTAGTCATGCGCGTTATCCGTTGTGCCGCTGTCGCACGCAAGTTTGAATGTCTTAGGTACTTTCATTCTACATGGGTTAAATTACTCTTCATAAGTTAAAATAAAATCACTCATCCTGGCGATCCTAATCATGATGAGATAATACACTTATCTAAATATTTTATTGTCGTCGCTCCTTGATAAGTCTACAACGTTTAAATTAAATCTCATCGCTTAAAGTAGGGCAAAATCGAGCCCAAAGAGTCGGTTACAAACAAACATATAGATGAAACTACACTCATGTCCATAAATTAAGGATAAGGAAGTTCAGGCAAAGAAAGAGACAGAAGCAAAACAAATTTGACTTATTTGCAAAGTCTATTTATTAAACAAAAGGTAAAGAGCAAAAAAGATGCTATATGTTTGACATAATAAATAAAAATTGCGATTTTTACACCCTGGAGCAAATTTCAAAAAGCACTATATTTACAAAAAACAGTATAACATGGTTAGTATGATGGTTAATATGGAGTATGTCTCCCGGACGATGCAATACAGGCCTTACAACGCCTAGGCATGCTGAGTATCAAATTATAAATCTGATCTTGCGGAATATTACACCACTCATCAAGCAATGCTCATCGAAGTTCCGGATGACAGGTGGGAGGGGTTGAGGGGTTGCAATTCGTCGGCCAAGCATATCCCACACACATGCTCTATTGATTCAAGTCCGGTGAGTATGCTGGCTAATCCATACGGGTGATATCCTTCAATTGAAGGCTTTCGTCTACAATGTTTGCACGGTGAGGACGGGCGTTGTCATCTATAAACAGAAATTCAGCAACCATGGCGCCCCGAAACAAACGTACATGTTGTTCCAGAATGACATCCGATAGATGTGGCCTGTCATCGTTACACTCTGAACATGCAGGTCAGTTCTGGAACCAAGAATAATTCCTCCCCAAACGAGCCATCATTCACCACCGTAACGGTGTGGTTCGATGGTGCTCTCTTGGTAACGGGTACCTGGCGCTCTCCCCGGCGAGAATCAGACTGCAAACTAAACCTGGACTCGTCGGAAAACATCACACCAGACCACTGTTGCGGTGTCCAAATGCATGCTCTCTACTCCCGGTTAATCGCAGGCGACAATGAGTTGCGGTAAGTGGAACACATCTGACAGGCCTACGAGCATATAAACCAATGTCCCTAAGCGTCTGTACACGGTCTGCCTTGAAACTGTAGTACCGGTAGCTGAAGAGAGCTGAGGAGACAGGTCTGATGCTGTGCTCCGTCTGTTTCTTTTGGCAGTAACTGCTAAATACCGGTCCTCATTCGACGTTGTAACTCGGGGGCGAACTGTGCTGTAACATCTACTCACATTACCATCATCTTGGAATCGTTGCCAAAGCCTGGAGATGACACTGGGCGATTCCAAGTTCCTCGGATACTTCCAGCTGTGGTACGTCCACATTCCAGTCGTCCGATATTTCTACCACGTAAAAAATCACACAAATGCTTCCTTTGTGTCATAACTATGCGGTTATTGCACTGAAAGGCTTTTAAAGCGCTTGTGAACAATTTTACTTCTTTGCCACCATTCCTTATATACCCCTCTCTTACACTCTCGTCATTGTGACGTATTATCCGCGCCATCTGGTGGTTTCCTGTAATTTGCATATTCTTTTCAAGATGTGTGTGATAATTCTACAGGTGAAATTTTTATTTTAGAGTTCAATTTCTGTGTGATTCTGAATTATCCTTAATTTATGGACATGAGTGTATTTACTAAATATTAATGCATTGTTTTCTAAGAGATACACTGACATGCATTTTCAGCAAATCCTTAAAGTCGTAACTTATTTTCTTCGAGCTATAGAGGTAATTAGTTTCATATGATCGAGTTGTAAAGATTATAAAATCAAACACTATTAATGTTCGAGATACAGAGGTCCAATTTTTTTTTTTTTTTTTCCGAGTTACGGAGGGAAAATATATACCAAAATGGCTTGTGGGGATTGACTAATTATTTCGACTTATAGAGGGTTCCGATTTCGAGTAATAGAGGTTTTGGGGCTTGAAGGGAAGGGAACAAAAAAATTTTTTTGAGTCTTGGAGGTTTTCGACTTATCGAGGTTCGACTTAAAGAGGCTCTACTGTACTAGTACACCACACCACGTCACGTCCCCGTGTCTAGAGCTGAGTTGCTACTTTACAGTTCGGGAATGATGTGGATGAAGTCTGAATTGGGCTGTGACGTTCTACGGTCATATGAGACCGGGCCTACGCTTTAAGTGGATTCCAAACCACTACAAACATCCATGGCACCGCCGGTACTCGAACCCGAAACCTGTGGCACCCAGCGCTAGACACTCGGCCATTCAGGTTTGGTTTGTTCTTTTTTATGGTCATCTTGTGCACACAAGGGCTAAACAGACCGGTACCTACAGTTTAAAGCGGATTCCGAACCACTCACAAACATCCATGCCTCCTCCAGGATTCGAAACTGGAGCCTGGGGTGCCAAAGGCCAGAACGCTAGCCACTTAGCCACCAGGCCGCGCTCTCCATTCAGGCCCGCCCCCCTTCCATATTTACTACTGAAAGGCATACTATGAACTTAATTGAATATGCTACACAGAGCATAAGTTTCAGGCGCATTCTAATTTGTTCCAAGATAAATTGTTTTTTTTTTTTTGTATAATTATACAAAATTTTCGATTTCTAATTATTATGCAATTGAAGACTTTGATGTTTCCTTAGCTTATAGACATTCATTACTGGATTCTGCCCTTCTAACGGTAGCCACTATAATAACGAAGAATATTTCAGCTCATTAGTGCTTTCAAAAATTAAAAAGTGTGAAATGAAACCGATATATACATTTAGTTACAGAGGATTTTTTTTTCTTCTATCATTTTCTGCTTGGTAAATTTTGAGGTATATTATTGAAAGAGTTATTGTGTATTTTGAGTTATACTACTGTGCCCAAAAGTAAGACCAATTATTTTTTTTTCAAAAACTTTTTATTTATTCTTCCCAATTTATTTCATCGCCTTCAAAGTAATCCCCTCCGGCACACAATGCCCTTATGAACTTTTTTTTTCCAATCCTCAATGCATGCTAAAAGTCATCGGCAGGGATGGTCATCAAAGCGAGCGGAGATTCACGCTGAATTCTTCAATCGACTCAAAACGGTGTCCCCGGAGTGGTCTTTTGAGTTTAGGGAAGTCGCACGGTGTGAATACAGTGGTTGTGGAACGATATGGGTTTCACTTTTGGCGAAAAAGTCACGAAGAATCAATGCAGTGTGAGCTGGCGCATTCAGTGTTTTCGGTACCAATCGAGATTTGATGCGTTTGATGCGCAAAATGGAATTGACGCAATCCTTTTGAAATTCCAACATCATCAGCAAGGTCTCTAATTGAAAAACGATGATTTGCAAGCACCAAATCTTTAATTTTTTGGACGTGAGCTTCGTCGGTTGAGGGTCGACCAGAGGGCTCTTCGTCTTCAACGCGTTCTCTGAACTGTTTATACCACATCTAAAATTTCTTTCCAATTTAGGAATGCTCACTGAATGCCTTCTGCAATATTCTATACGTTTCCACAAACAAAATTTAATGCAAGTTCTTGGCTCAATTAATTCAAACATTTCAAAAATCACCGGAATCAATTTTAGCGTCTCACAAAGCCAAGCGTAACTCAAACACTAATGAATATTTTGACGTCAAATTTCACACAGATGTCAAGGACAGTGCCAGTAACCTAAAAAAAAGAAGAAAAAAATTGAAATTCCATAAGCCCGGGAATTTTAAATTGAAATTGGTCTTACTTTTTGGACACAGTAGTATTATTGAAAGTGTTATTGGGGATTTTGAGGTATATTATTGAAAGGGTTCTTGCGCATTTTTAGTGTTTAATGAGTGTTTTGGGAAGTCGATTTAGTGTGCTTTTTTATAGATTCGAATTATTGATATAAGACTGAAACAACATCTCAATATCCAGTTTTATTTAGGATTAACCACTAGCGAGGTTGCTTAAACTTGCTCCCATTTTGTGACGCGGCCTGGTGACCAAGTGGCTGGCGCTCTGGTCTTTGGTATCCCAGGCTTCAGGTTCGAATCCTGGCGGTGGCATGGATGTTTGTGAGTGGTTCGGAATCCACGTTAAACTGTAGGTACCGGTCTGTTTAGCCCTCGTGCGCAAAAGATGACCGTAGGGCGACAAAACAAACCAAACCCATATTGTGACATCATAAATTTGGAACGAATCTAAATGTTGTCGGAATATCATTTTATATTTCCTGCATTTACTTTAAAGGTAATTATAAATTTTTGTGATAGTATATTTTTTTAAAAATATTATTTCAGGTACTATATCCGGTATAATGAACACGTTAGGTGCACTGTCAGGAGTTATCATTCCAACAGTTGTCGGATACATGACAAGAAATTCGGTAAGAAAAAAAAAGTCATTCCTCTATAATTTTTATCATAAATGCAATTCATTAGTGTAAATGATAATTTGTATTAATGCATATGGAATAAAAGTAAGTATTGTCTTCATGCTGATTAGAAATCAAACGCTGCTTTCGCATTCGTTGGATTCAGGCATCTTCTTCGCAACGTATTTTTCAATTCCTTCTATTAGTTCCCACTCTCCCTATATACATCTTGTTCAAATTTCCAATCGTTAATAAACGACTTTCTATTCATCCACTCAAGTTTAAAAAAATGTATTTGAACTTGTAGTGGATGACACTTGATGTTGATGCAGTTTTTTCAAATATTAATTCAGTAATTAAATTAAATTAATTAATTTCAGTTTTTTTTAGATTTAAGTTGCATGTATCTACCAATAGATGGCGCCAGATGTAAAAGAAAATTTAAACTTCATTTATAAAGAACTTTCTGTAATAGAGTGAAAAAAAAGTAGGAATTGACTTTTAAAAAATTTTTTTTTTTTTATATTACTTGTTAATATTGACGTTATATTTTAATATTAAATTTTATTTTAATATTTAAAATAATTTACAAGAACTAATTTGTTAACAGAAAATACAAAATCCTTTTATCAAATTTTTCCAAACCGGTTTTTGAAGATCTTTTTTAATTACACCAGAAAGCTTGAGTCAATGGAGCATAATTATTTCAGCCAAATAGAATCTCATTAACAACATTTTTTTTGTTGTTTTCTTATTCCACTTGGTAGATATCTAGACCAGAGATGGGCAAACTTTTTCGGTCGCGGGCCAAAAATCGAAAAAAAAGGGCCAAGATAAATTTTTGAAAATTTTAAAAGCAATATACAAGTATTACAATTTAAATATGTTAATGGCATGAATGAATTTGCGATGAGACACGCTGGTTTATCCTTTACAACTGTAAAAAATATGTCCAGGTCCATTCATCATTAAAAGCAAGGCACTCTGAATCAACTTTACGTTTTTAGTAGCCAGTTTGGGGTTGAAATATTTTACGAATAACCCAAACAAGCACTAGCTACGCTATACTCTTAATAATTTCACCACTATTCACAATGATGCTATATACCCGCAATCTTTCCATACGCAATCAATAATATTAGAGCTCGCGCGCCAAAAGAAAAAGCCGCTGGCTGGAGCTTAAGATGCGCAGTCTGCCACATGTGTATGGTCTAATTCACCTATATTGGATTCCCATATGTCTGCTCCCCGTGAAAGGGATAACGCTTGTTGGCGTCAGTCTACAGCTGTAACTAACGAAGAACTTCCGCTTTTAACACTTTACCGATTGAAAGTTGTCTGTGCTTGCTATTTCCGTCGATTTGTGTTTCGTAGAACAAAAATAGAGAAAGTAAAAAGATCATCAGTCCTTCGAAAAAAAAAAAAAAAAAATATTTAATCAAAGTAGAAAAGGAGATGAACATGTAATATATAAATATATATTTCTGTTAATTTGCCTCTGACAGGCAAATTAAAATTCTATCCGCGGGCAGGATAGAACCTTCCGGAGGCCGGAATTGGCCCACGGGCCGCAGTTTGCCCATACCTGATCTAGACCAAGTCCACGAACTCATGGTTGAAGGGAAAGGGGGCATCCTCTGTTGTTATGGAACACCCGTAGGTAGAAGCCTGGTTTGACTCCGTGACGCTCTACAGTCATATGAGACCGGGACCTACGGCTTAAAGTGGATTCCGAACCACTACAAGCATTCATGGTACCTCCAGGATTCGGACCCAGCAACATTTTTACAATAGTAAACATATTTTTTAAAATGTATTCTCGCATAGAATAATTTTAATTTCATATTACAATGATGATGAAAATATATCTAAAAATTAGTAGGTGTATGTGGGTTAAATATTCTAAACTTTTGCAAATACAGGTGAGTTATTATGTAAATTATGGTTTTTTTAAACATTTTCAATGATTTTGAACTTGAAAGTTTAATGATGTTTGATTTTATTAACATTTTACTTAGAAAAATATATACACTTGATTCATTCAAAATCATTCACAGAATTGAAATTCATAGACCTTCTTTAAATTTAATATTTTTACAAAATGTTCAAGGTTTTGCTGATAATATGCAAGGTTTGTTAATTATCTATGTTTAACATTTCCTTTGTCTGAAATGATCTGATTCTTAAAGGTTTTTCTTCAAAAGTGGTTGTGCTTTATGACGGTACTAGCACATATAACCAGGTGTTGTGAGGCTTCAGAAAATAAAACTGAACTATTTTATTTAGTTTCAAGTCTGTTTAAAGCAGCAACTTCTCTTTTTTCAACTCGAGCACTGGCCATTATTGATGTTTTAGTTTTATTATTGCCCACTTTGTATAGTTTTACATGGTAATCTTCGTTTAAAGTCAATTCTGATATGATTGAACAGTTTTCTTTTCTTAGGTGGCATTGCAAATTTAGCAATAATCTTCCCTGTTTGATAGTTTTCTCCCAATTTCACACTGAGACAGGCTAGGCTTAAATTTCCAACATTCGAAGACGGGAGAGTAGAGAATTAAAGTCAACTTAAAAACCTAATTCGTCCTAAATTGGGTGATTTTTTTTAACGAATATTAATCTGAATTCAAATTTTTTTTTTTTTTCAATTAATCTAGGCTTTGTATTAGAAGCATTCCTGCCAATTTTAGGGAAATTTGGATGTAAATTGAGGCTTTACATAGGTGGACACACCCAAACTTTCAGAAATATAATCACTCAGCAATTTCTACCTCAGTAGATTTCAACTAGGAGTCCATGTAAGATTTTAAGGAGTCAATTCAAGTATTCTTCATTTTGTATATCATTCAAGTATTGTTTATTTTTGTATCTATAATACGTTTTGAAATAAGATTATATTTATAAAGATATTACAAACGATTATATTTTTTAATTATTTTCATAATTAATTTTCCTTTTTATTTATCATTAATTGCGCTGTATTTTAACTGCTGTACGCATGTCCGTTTTGACAACTTGCACACAATTAGAATAAAAAAAAATTGTTTTTTTTATTGTTCATTTTGTTTATTATTCAAGTATTGTTTGTTTTTTTTATTTATAATACGTTTTGAAATAAGATTATATTAATAAAGATATTGCAGACGATTATATTTTTTATAATTAATTCACCTTTAATTGCGCTGATATATTTTACATGCACCCTTTGACAACTTGTTATATATATATATATATATATATATCTTGTTTTTTATATTACTTGTTTATTCTAATTGTGTGCAAGTTGTCAAAAGGGACTACCTGCATGTCCCTTTTGACAACTTGCACACAATTAGAATAAACAAGTAACATAAAAAAAAAAAAAAAAAATTTGAAGTCAATTCCTACTTTTTTTCACTATATTGCAGAAAGTCCTTTATAAATAATTTTCATTATTTTTAAGTTTATCTGGCGCCATCTATTGGTAGATACATGCAACTTAAATCTAAAAAAAAAACTAAAATTAATTAATTAAATTTAATTAATGAATTAATATTTGAAAAAACTGCATTAACATTCAGTGTCATCCACTACAAGTTCAAAATAAATGTATTTGAACTTGAGTGGATGAATAAAAAGTATTTTCTTAACGATTGAAAATTTGAATAAGATATACACTCAAGAGCCAAAACATTATGATCACCCCTACATTTTTCAATGAACTTGCCTGGATGACGTGGAAGGCACGTGATCAGGTGGAAGTGGTATTTAACTGCTGCTGGAGAGTCTGAAGAATCTTTGAAGTACCCTCGGAGCCTGCTTCGCCTACTTCTTCAGAGATGCTTTCAAATCTTACTAATGAAGAACGATGTACTAGAATTTCCCGCATTCTTATGAAGAAAGACATTGCTCAAAGTCTGCTGGATACTTTCAATGCTACAACCTTTGGCCATGCACTTGATGAGGACGATCATGTCAAGTTAAAGACGCTGGAACAGGACCTGATAAATGTTTTGAGAGAGGTAGGAAATCTTGAGCTTTGCCCATTGATTGATTGTAAAAAGCATAAAGCTAATGTAAATAATTCTAGTGTTAATCTTAAACGCAATGCATCTCATATTACTACTGTAAATGATGATAATGCTGACGGTTTTTCAAAACCCCCTAAAAGTTAATTGCTAAAGTTAATTTTACTAAAGTTTCTCCTAATACTATTGAAACTAAAAATTTATATGATAAGCTGAATATTGATGAGCAGGAAGAGGTTCAGGATACAGTAAATGTTAAAAAATGCCGCCCATTATGGTCAAACCTACTGAGAATTTAAAATCTATGCTTGCTCATTTTGATAAACATTTTGAAAGCAAAGTTGTAATAAAAATAGCGGGGAAATGATCAAAATGTTCCCGGCGGATGAATCTCAACATAGATCTATTACCAAATATTTAGCAAGAAATTCTATAGAATATTTTGTCATAACACCTAAGTATCAGAGACCAATTAAGGTTTTAATAAAAGGTCTATATATGAAAACTCCAGATGATGAAATTAAAGAGGAGTTAACTAACCTTGGTTTTTCGGTGGATAAAGTTACACAATTGCAAAGAGTTAAAACCAAACAACCTCTTCCTATCTGGCAAGTTACTCTTGCTAAAGAGTCAAAAAGTATGGAGATCTTTAAATTAGAAAGACTTCTTTATTTCTCTATCAAGGTCGAGAAATTTAATTTGAGACCGATGACATTACAATGTTTTAAATGCAACAATTTTCATCACAGTGCCAATAATTGTGGATTTAAGCCTCGATGCTTAAAATGCGGAAAAGAACACTCCCATAAGGAGTGTACTATTGAAGGGAAAATTAATGTTCCCAAATGTATTAATTGCAATGCCATCGGTCATCTTGCAGCCTGGAGAGGCTGCCCCAAATTCCCGAAAATTAACTCCAGCTCCAATAGGCAAGCAGCTTATCCTAAGATCTTCTCTTCTAGACAAGTTACCCCCAACGCCAGTTTTGCTTCTATGCTAAAAAATTCTGCAACTTTATCCGTTCCTGCACCTACTCCTACAATTGTGACACAGAACCAACAGAGTGCTTTACCCAGCATTCAAGATATTAATTTATTCCAAAATGCAATTTTCTTAATGAAAGAATTTATTTCTTTATTTACGGACATAAAAATCTTCCAAATTTAATTAATCAAATAAATTCCACTGAGAACAAAGCTGACAAACTGCAAATATTCGCAAATTGTATGTGCTCTAATACTTCTATTAATGCCTCGTAATGACTCGGTTGGTTACAGGTCTTTGTATATGCTATTGGAACGCTTGTAATATTTGGAACAAGATTCTTGAGTTTGATAATTTTCTTCAGACATACGAACCTGACATAGTATTGCTTCAAGAGACCCATCTTAAAAATTCTCAAACCCCTTTTATTTCTGGTTATACTTTCTATCGTGACGATGGACCTCAAAATCCAGTTTCTGGAGGAACGGGAGTTTTTATTAAAACCAATATTCCTCATACTCATGATCCTACTCCCCCTCTACTTGGTATCAAAGCGACAATTGTTTCTCTTGTCTTTCCTAATTTGCCCTCCCTGACCATTGCTTCTGTATACGTTCCTAATCGTATTGCTACATCTAACTTAACTAATGATATCAATGTACTCCTCTCTCTTAATAATAGCACTATTCTTGCAGGCGATTTCAACGCACATAACACTCATTGGGGTTGCAGAACTAATAATAATACTGGCAGAGTACTTGCTTCTATCGCTCGCAATATCGACCTAGACATTTTAGCACCTTTAACGCCCACTAGACTTGGTGCTAATTCAGCTTCAATAATTGATCTTGCTATTACTAATAACTTCCATTTCACCCATTCTATCAACTCTCTCAGTGAACTCTCTTCCGATCATAATCCTGTTATCTTAAAATATAATTTTACTTATCCTACCATCCCAATCCCCAGTAAAACTAGAACTATTTGGTCTAAATTTACTACCACCCTTGACAAAAATATTACCTATTCTACTAATAACATTAATTCCTTTCAAGATATTGAAAATGAAGTAACTAATTTTACCAATGCCATTATCTACGCTCACAACTCTGCTTCTAAAAATATCGCTGTTAACAATAGTAACTATTTGCCTCCATACATTAAAACTCTAATTACTCAAAGAAATCATGCGCGCAAAAATTGGCAAATTTTCAGAGATCCGCTAAGCAAAACTCATTACAACTATACTCAAGCACTTGTCAGAAGGGCTATTTCTGAATACAAGCAAACTTCGTGGAATAATCACCTCCAAACTGTAAACAGCCAAGATGGTTCTTTTTGGAAGCTTCCGAAAGATTTTAAGAGGAAAAAATCCTCTATTACCACCCTAAAAACTATCAATTGCACAGCTACAACTAATTCTCAAAAAGCCGAAATTTTGGCAGACTGCTTTCGGGAGCAGTTTCAGGAAAATAACATTAATGATCCTCAGAATACTAAAGCTGTTTATGACTCTACCTCTAACTTTAACTCCATCCATTTTGCTCCAAAAATTGTTAATACTAAAGCTTCTACTATTATCGATTTCATCACTGGCTTAAAGATTAACAAAACGCCTGGTATGGATACTATTACAAATAAGATGCTGAAAAATCTTCCTTTAAAAGCTATTTTTAAAATTTGCCAAATTGCTGACGCTGCCATTCATTATTCTTATTTCCCTGATTGTTGGAAAAGAGCTCGAATTTTGCCCATTCATAAGAAAGGTAAAGATCCAACTTCCCCTACTAGCTACAGGCCCATTTCTCTTCTTTTTCTTCATTAAGCAAATTAATAGAGAAGGTCATTTTGACTTATCTAAAAAATGAAACTAAACAAAAAATCTTCTCATTCCCCAGCAATTTGGATTTACTGAAAAATTATCTACAACGCATCAACTACTTAATCTCACTGAAACTGTTTCCGAGGGATTTTCCTGGAAATTAGATACTGCTGTGGTTTTCCTTGATGTAGCAAAGGCATTTGATAGAGTTTGGGTTAATGGGTTAATACATAAGTTAATTATTTTCAACTTTTCTCCTTTTCTTATTAAAATTATTCAAAATTATCTTACTAATAGAACTTTTGTGGTCTCCATTGATAACACAGATTCTTCTGTTCAAAAAATTCAGGCTGGTGTTCCCCAAGGTTCAATACTTGGACCATTTCTCTACAATCTTTACGTTAACGATATTCCGCAAATTTATAATGTGAAAATCAGTCTTTTTGCAGATGATACAGCACTCCTCACTCAAGGTCGTAAACATTTTATCATTAGTAAAAACCTTCAGAATTATATTAATCATCTTGAACAATGGCTTATAAAATGGAAAATTCAATTAAACGTTGAGAAAACCGAAGCAGTACTATTCACGCGTAAAAGGGTTCTTAATACTCCTTCTATCAAAATTTATAATAACCCTATTAATTGGGTTGGGCAAACTAAATATTTGGGTGTAATCTTAGATCGCAAATTAAATTATGCTCCTCACATTAACTATCTTAGGGATAAATTTAATAGATGCATTCGTGTACTGTATCCACTCATTTGTAGGAATTCTATGTCTTTGGAAAATAAAAACTCATTTATCTTGCTTACTTGCGTCCAATACTTGCATATGCGAGTCCTATTTGGGGATCTACTGCTCCGTCGAATTTCGAGATCATACAAAGACTTGAAAATAAAATCCTACGTATGATTACAAATTCGCCTTGGTTTTTCCGAAATGATGATATCAGACATGCTCTTTTCCTCCCAAGTTTTAAACAATTTGTGTATAAAACTGCAAAAAAATTTTATAATTCCATTCCAAATATTAATAATTCCGTTTTGAATGATCTAAGCAACTATGTTTACGACATTTCTGATTTTAAAAATCGCAAAAGACCTCGCGCTGTTCTGAATATTATTCATTAACATTCCGATATCCTCCTTTCCGAATGACCATGCAGTTTCTCCACTGAGTCACAATTTCCCCTCAATCGTTATTGTTTGTTTCTATTGTTTATCTCTTTTATTACCTACTTGAAATTATAATAATAATAAAAAAAAAAAATTAAAACAAATTTATATATGCAGAATTTTTTATTATTATTATTATTATTTTTTTTTTTTTTATTAATTAATAAAAATTTCGAATAATTAATTTTTAAATAAATTAATAATATACCTATATTGCTTTTTACTATCTAATCAATGGGCTTAAAGCTTAAGAAATTTCCGTCACTCACAAAGCAGGAGATAGAGGTTGCTAAGCAACCAAGGTTCTCCATTAATATGGCAAATCGTCGTCGTCGTTGAGAACCATCTTTCTTTCACTTACTTCTGTGTGTGATGGGAAAGGCTGCGGATCTAAGCGACTTTGATAGAGGGCAGATTGTAATGGCTCGAAGGCTCGAACAAGTATTTACGAAACTGCACGACTCGTGGGTTGTTCGCGATCTACAGTTGTTAGTACTTATGCAAAATGGATGAATGACGGTGAAACCAGCAGTAGACGACATGGTGTTGGACGTCCACACGTTATCAAAGAAAAAGGTCGTCGGAGACTTTCTCGCATGGTGAAGCAAAACCGGAGCCAGACAGTAGCTCAGCTGACAACCCAATACAATGCAGGGCCAAGTAGAATAGTATCGGAGCACACTGTTGGATATGGGGCTACGCAGCAAACGTCCCACTCGTGTGCCTTTGCTGACCAAGCGTCATCGCCAACTGCGCCTGCGCTGGGCCCGGGAACATCGTGACTGGTCCATGGATCAGTGGGAGAGAGTTGCCTGGTCAGATGAATCACTCTTTGTCATTCATCACGACGATGGCCGTGTCAGGATACGCCGTCTTCCAGGCGAACAGTTGCTCCCCTCAATGTACAGTAGGTCATACACAGGCCGGTGGTGGCGGTATTATGCTTTGGAGGACGTTTTCTTGGGCGTCTCCGGGACCCGTGGTTGTGGTAGAGCAGACCATGAATGCTACAGGGTATCTGAACATCATTGCGGACCAGTTGCACCCTTACATGGCCTCTGTTTTTCCAGCTGGAAACGGAATGTTCCAACAGGACAACGCCCTTGTCACAAGGCTAAAATTGTGTTGGAGTGGTTCCAGGAACATGATGCTGAATTCCAGTTAATGTCCTGGCCGCCTAACTCACCGGATCTCAATCCGATAGAACACATTTGGGATGTCCTGGGACGGCAGCTCAGAGTTCAAAGACCACCAATTCGCAATATCTCGGATTTGCGTGACCGTTGCTTAAATATCTGGTACAATCTGTCTCCGGCCATCTACCAAGGACTTGTGCATCCATGCCAATTCGGGTTGAAGCTGTGTTGTGCGCCAAAGGTGGGGGCAACTCGTTATTGACAGGTGGTCATAATGTTTTGGCTCTTGATTGTATATAGGGAGAGTGTGAGCTAATAGAAGGAATTGAAAAATTGTTTCTTTATTGTTCAAATTTGTTTTTGTATTTATAATACGTTTTGAATTAAGATTATATTAATAAAGATATTGCAGACAATTACTTTTTTTTTTTTTACTTATTTTTGTAATTAATTTTCCTTTTTATTTATCTTTAATTGCGCTAATGTTTTTATCTTTTCTAACACAGCAAACCATGCGCGAATGGTCCGTCATCTTCTATTTCTCATCTTCTATCTGCGTTGTAGCTGGTCTCATTTTCTTGATCTTCGCATCCAGCGAAAAGCAGACCTGGAACAACCCGATAGACCAAGAATCGTTTCTCAATCCAGGATTACCGACTGCTACTCTGGGAGACCTCGACGAAGGGTCTTCCTCACTACCACCAAGTTCTCCGCAAGGCAGCTCGCCACGAGGAAGTCCCCTGATAGAACCGGATGATGAGAGACCTGGAGGACCCCCTTCTTATCCAGAACTGCGTAGAATAAAAAGTCCTCCACTTGTTCTGAAAAAAGAAGTAATCTCTGTTGCTATGTGTTATATATTGGATGGTGTATGTGTTCAACGTCTTTTCGTCAATAAGTATGCATGGCAGTGGTTGACTGTCAGCAAAAAGCAATAATTATTTTACTTTGGATTTACAGATGGATGGATATTTATATGGAATTTTATATACTTACCAAAATCTTGAAAGGAAAGAAATGTAGAGCATTATTTTGTTTCGAATATAATTTTTCAAGAAACTTGAAGAGCAGTACATTAACAAAACATTGGGGATTTTATATAACAGATAATTTTCGTTCTATTTTAACAGATAATTTTTAACAAACATTGAGATAATGTAACAGATACTTATTATATTGAACTTTTAATTATTAGTTTAACTTTTAGAATATTGCTAAGTATTTTCCGTTTTTTTTTTTTTTGTTCGAGAGAGATTAATAGGGACATCTTTCGAGTTTATTTACAAGCAACACAGTATAAAAACATTAAGCAATTTTCTTTTAGGAAGTATAAATGAGTGATTTACAGTTCAATACATATTTGAAATATTCATTTGTCAAAAGATATTTTAAATTCAATTTTTAATATATGTATTTTGGATTTCACATCAGTATGTAGTATATCAATTACTTCTACAAAAAGAAACATTAATATAATGGTATTCTTATTTTTTTTTTTTTTTCCCTGTAAAATTATTCTATAAATAAAAATTTAACATTTTTTTTTTTATAGATTATTTCTTAAATAAAATATATTTTAAAAAGCTGAAGTTATCTTTACTTTATTAGCTGATATTAGTCATCGCCATTAACAAATAGAATGATAAAAAGAAATACACGATATCTTTTTTTCTTTAATTTCTCAGCATTTAATTGGAAATTTAGATATAAATACTGGGTTTTGATGATTAATGCTATAAATCGAAAACCTGGTATTTATTTCAACACAATACGATGTATCAAAAGAAAAGCAAAATAGGTATCGCTCAAAATCCATATTTTACTGTCATGAATTCTAATTTGAAAAATTTTTAAGAACATCGCAAAATTTACCGGGAAAAAAAGGAAATTCTTGATTTTCGTTACATACATAAAAAGTTCATTAGAGTTTTAAAAAAGAATGTATAATTTAAATAAATAATTACATAATTGTGTCAATTATTTATCTATTATTTTAATATTGTCAAATAAATTCATATTAAAACACATTTTGCTCAGGACAATCAAATGTAAAATGGCATCTGAATACATACTAGATTATTTTTTATTTATTCTAAATTATACAATTAAAAAGTAACATGTATGTTACTGTTGTACAAGTTACCCTGAAGAGTACAATAAAATTAAATATTGTGTTGACCCCGATTAATATTGGCTATGTTGATTGCTAGCTGGCAGTATAAATCCACTTCGAAGGAGGGTCCAGACAATGCAAACAGCTGAGCAATCAAAGATATGATGAGGAGTAAGCTCGAGATCAGGGCAGTTGCCACATTTTTAAAGCACCATCGGCAGAAATTTTCATATTTTTGGGGTGCTTCATCCTTATCTCTCGTGAGAAGTAGTGGCTGTTTTTCTGTTGACATTTAGTTCTGTAATTTGGTATTTAGTTTTGATCCGATAAGGAATTATAAGTTTAGATTTGCCAAGGCATTTACATCTGCAAGGGAAATAGGAATTGCAGTCTGATTCGAACTTCTGGCCTTCTTTGCCAAAGAATTTGCAATTTCATTAAATTACAAATCCACATGAGCAGGGATTCACTGCAGGATACACATTCTGTGTAAGAAGTGGATTTGTTCTAAAAGATATAATATTCAAAATCATACTTGAAAAACCTTTATTAAGAGCCCATAAGGCAGACCTCCAGTCAGTAAAGATAGTAATATATGATCTGATTGCTATATATGTGATTTAATTGCTTCATGTTATTTGCTTAACATAAATGTGGATTTGTAATAAATTTCATGAATTTCAAGGTCCCACTGTAAATTTTAAGCAAAATTTAATTGTCAATGATTAAATAGAAAATTTAACAAAAAAAAAAGTGTTTTTTTTTGTTATGAAATGAAGGAAATGGAATTTCCAACACGATGAAAGCTCAATAATGTACACAAATTGAGTAAAAAAAAATTGTGCAAAACAACACTTTTCACACAGTTCCAAGAACTCCATTTAACTGAACTGTATTTACCTTTCAATATGACGCTTGCCACCAGAATTTTTAAACATCAACATGCAGACTTTATAAAAAAATGCTTTAATATTCTTAATCACAGTATATATACTCAAATCTTCATTGAAAACTTGTGCAGTTTTACATATAATAAGTTGCTTTCATGTTTGCTGTTTTCATTATTTTTAAATTTGCTTTATGCTGTATGATAAAGTTGTAATCATCATGATACTACTACATCAAGCAAACCATTATTTAAAAATTAACTGATGTTTTTAAACCTGTGTCTAACATGCATGCATATAGTTAATTTTATTTAATTTTTTATGAAAAAAAAAAAAAAAAAAAAAAAACATATGTGTTTATGTTCAATACAGAATTTATGAAATCTACATAGCTAAAAAAAAAAAAAAAAAATTCACAATCATGTCTTAATTCTAGAAAAGAAAATTTTATTCCAAATGTTGCTTTTTTAAGCCAGCATACACTAAATGTTTTTGGTTTACATTCATTTTACATAAAGACAATTGATCAATATTTTGATGCAAATGGTATAAAATGATACCTTTAATTTCTCAGCACAACACTATCTATAACATATAAAATATATAAACATAACAAAAGAAAAATGATTAGAAGTACTATTTGCTGAATACAAATTCAACCTAGATATATGCAAATTATAAGTTTTTGAATGGGAAAAAAATCACATTTTATCATCTGCAAAATACTAATAAAGCATTTACAATCAAATAAGACTAGAAATTATATTTTTATGCCGATTATAAAAACAAACAGCAAGAAATCACAAAGAACTTTTTACAAAAATAAGATCATGATGAGGTTATTTAGAAGTTAGTTCAATTTTAGAGCTTTAACTTCATGCACTAAACTTAGCAAAAATTTTTATAATACAAATATAATAAATGTTATAATATTTTTAAATTAGAACAGCATTGAAAAAAAATTTAAGCATGAGATAGTTTCACAAGTAATTACTAGATTTGAACTTTTATTTATTATTTCAAACAAATGTTTTAACCTATACTTTGTGCAATGAGACAATATTTTCGTATTTTAAAACTTGTGATAAAAATTATAATATAATGACATAATCAAATTATATCCAAAAGCAAAAGGCAGAGTATCATTAAAGCGTATAAAAAAATTTTATTTTAAAATTAGAAATTAAAATTCATATTTTAAACGAATATGATAAAAAAAATTAAAATATTTGCTACATAGTTTTGTAGATAAAAGCTCAAGAGAGAATCTAGAGCAAATGTAACTGATCTGACTGTCTGTTCAGACAAGACCCTTGTAGAGAAAGCTAATGAAAGATTAATCTGAATAATCCACTATTTTGAATAATTTAACCAAGCTTATAAAATTTACTTAGATATACTTAACTGTATATAATCAAAACATTTTTAAATATCAATTTATGTCAATGAAACATTTTTATACAAGCTTAAAAATTATTCATAAAATAATTTAGAATAAACAGTAATCTCTCTTTAATATGGCATGTTGAGGACCATGGATATGTCAGATTAGCAATTTTGATGGATTATAGAGAGTATATATAGTTTTAAATGTAAAATTAAAAACAAATTACCCTAGATAAAAATTTAAGCTATTAAAAAATATACATCACGGCCAGCAAATACCTAAATCTACACGAAAAAAAGAAAAAGGTTTAGTTAGTCGCTTTTTGGCCATTTTGTGCTCACTTTAGACTAATTAGACTTGGACCTACAGTTTAATGTGGAATCCGAACCACTAACGTTTGTTGGTTAAATATCTAATTAAACATCCATGCCAATGCCAGGATTCAAATCTGAAATCAGCAGTACCAACGGCCAGAGCGCTAGCAATGAAAGTGATGGATCGTCAGATTATAAAAGGTGCTGAATTAAAGAGGTTACTATACTCATATTATTAAAGGAAATCTGAAGAACAAAATATTAGACATTTTAAGTCATAACAGGAAATTTAAAAGATATATTTCAAAACAGATGTGATTTTTCTCATGCATAAACATAAATGATGAAAATGGTAAATATAAAATAATCACTATAAGTATAAAAACCGACAAAAAAAAACACACCTTAAAAACTCATTAACAAAAGATTTATAAAAACAAACAACTGTGAAAACGATTCTTTTTGATTATTTCACATTAAACATAACAAACAATAAAATCTGCTAATGAAGTTAAATGCATTTAAACATAATAAACAACATAAAAGTTATGAAGTGCAAAATTGTACAGTGCAATTCTTTTCATAGAATAACAAAAAACAATTTGCTTTTATGATATTATGCAGATGAAACTCTAAACAATTTCAATATTTCTCTCAATGTGTAAAGAGTTAAGCATAAAATGCTTCATTTAGATGTCAGACATACCATTATTACAAATGACTGTTTGCAGTATTAAAAATATTTATCAGATAAAAAGAAATTATTTTATAAGACATATATTAGAATATTATTACTATTTTTTTGCAAATTAAATACAAGAAGCACAAAAATTTCATAGGGAAGTTCCCATTGTAACACAGGAATTAAATCACCTTTATATGGAACATTCAAAATGATACTGAATGCACATTATAATTTTTAGAAAACATCAAAAAATTTATATATTTTGATTATTTGATAAAAATATCTAGTAAGAAATTTTCATTTTTAAAACTATTATAGATTTTAGTTGACTAAAACCATTTAGTAAAATTTTCATTAAATTTTATTAAATACACATTTATTGCATGTTAGGTTCAAAAACATTAAAAATTCCTTTAGTAAAATAAAAGTAATGTCACAAAAAAAAAAAAAAAAAAATAAATAAATTTCTATATACCTTTTTATAAGCACAAATAAATAAGAATCAATTGCATAAGAATCTTATCAAATGTATATTTATTCCATAGAAAAGAAATATATAGAGACTATTAAATGAATTTTTAAAAACAGTTAAATTTCATTTTACTGTAGAGAAAAATTTAGTTTTTAAGATTAAAATTGTGAATACTGAGAATGTCAATTTTTTTCTTTTTAAAATTGATTCAATCATTACAATTTTTAATTAAAACCTTATATATTAAAAAAATAAAAGGATAAAAGATTAAGATTATTAAGTTTTAAAGCTACACAGCAGGAAAGCTTATGAAAAATGGTTATAAGATTATCATGCTTGATTCTACATTCCTATAAACAATAAATTTAATAAGATTTATATATTTTTTATGTCAGTAAAGAAATATTATATAGAAATTAATAGGAATACAGTAAATGCTTTTAATCCTCTACCTTCGAGACCACAGCGATTTTGCCGGACTATCGAGCGCCAATATAGCTTTAACAAGAATAGCAAATCACTAAAGATAAATATTTAAACAAATAAAATGTATAAATTTAATGTATTTATTGCACATTCTGAACCTATGCAGACGGCATAAATATCCCACATTACAGCAACTAGAAAATTAATTTCTAGCCTTAAACAATAATTTAATTGGATATTCTATAACAAAAAACACAGCTCAAAAGAAAAATTAATATGATAATTAAAACAAATTGTAACAAAATACTATACAGCAAGAAAAAATACACATAATACCTTGCCGTGTGCCTTGCTGTTTAAAAAAGTATGCTACACTCAGCTGCATTCGTGATTTGGATCTTGTCAAAAAACATCATGAAATTAAACACAAATTTGCAAATTATTGTCACGCAAAAAACAACAACAACAACAAAAAAACTCAATAGTTACGTCAATAGTTAGACAAAAATGCAATACGTTGCAACTTGGCAATCAAGACCACCAAACATTCGAATCCACAAGAAAAAATTTGGAAGCGAACGGTTTGACTGTTGCTGGATTATAAAAAGTGCCAAACCATTGAATTCCTGTTTAAAGATCACTTACTGTATATGCAATATTATATGCTGGTAAGATATAATGAAAACTTACACTGATTTCTAAACATAAGTTGTCATAAAAGTAAAAATTTTCCATTCCCTATCTAAATGTGAATATATATTTATTATATATAAATTGATGATGACGAAGAAATGCATCTTTACCCACAAGCACCGATTGTGCTCAATTTTGCAAGATTTTAAAGTATGCATTTCAATTTTCATGCTTTTCCTTCCTCCAGTATACATATGCAGTATATGTATATATACACTACTACAGACAACTCAAAAATTAAAATTAGTTTAAAAATCTAGAAACTAAAGAGTTTTAAAAATATTACAGAATATTTATAAAATCTTATCTCATTTTTTAATTTAAACCTTTAAATATAAGAATGACATGACATAAATAAAACAAGTAATTTTTACCCCTTATCAGCAATAAAATACTTGCTTGAAATGTCAGATAATCAAGAGGAAAAAAAATTTGACCCCCCCATTTACTAAAACCTGTTTTTCTCTGTGTATAAATTGATTAAAAATTAAGACAATTTTTAAGTTATCTGTGCAGTTCTTTTAGGCAAGTAATCTTGCGTGTTTTTTTTTTTTTTTTTTTTTTTTTAGTCTAGAACAATATCATATATCAGGGAAAAAAAAAAAAAAAAAATGCCAAAAATTAGCTGAATTTAATAATGAACTTGGGACATTCTAACTTTAAAAAAAATAAACTTTTTATAGTTAATTATTTTGTCAAAGGAATAATAATAAGTGATAAGGACACAGAAGCTACTAAATGAAATATATTTTAATGTTTTTTCAGAGTTATTTGTATATTAAATAAAACTTAATAAAAAATAATTATAGCATTATTATATAGAATAAATTACATAAAATAATATTGGAAAACTTAAAAAAACATTCTCATAAATTTAATAAAAGATTAAAAAATAATAATAACAGGAAAAAAATATCTTATAAAGCTGTAAAACCGCCATTTTGAGGGTAAAAAAAACCCTGTTTAATTAAAACTTTGAAATTTCTAATTTCCTTGTATTTTAAAATTTTACTTAGCAGTTAAATTTCTATTATAAAAATGTCCTACAAATAAAATTGGATTATAATTACAATGAGGAAAAACATCAAGAATTAAAAGGAGGAAATTGATTTGGTAAAAGAATCACAATAGGAGCACCTAAATATATATATATATATGGGCTCACCACTTGCTTTTTACTAGAGCAACTACTAAATTTGTTTACATTAGAAAATGGTGCTACATTATTAACAACTTTTAAAGACAAGCCTCATGAAATTTCATCTTTTATGACGATTCTCTTGCACTCTTACATCCACAGAATACAACGGCCCACACAAGGAAAATAAAAATAGTAGTTGTAAAAATGTTATTTTCCCCCTTCATAAATAATTATTTAAAAAAAATTTTTCAATTAAACGCGACACTTTTTAGCTGGGGCTCTAGTCCATTACCTTTGCTACTCTTGTTTTTGTCAGTATGGGCATAAGCATATTCTGGTGCATCATTTGAGACCTCTCCGCTACTGGAAGCAAAGCTGTCCAATGTGTCAAAAGAATCTTCATCTTGCAGGGAACTTTTAGCTTTCTCCTTGTCTACGATTTGATCTTGCTCTGACTCATCATTATCGTTGTTTTGGGAAAGATCTTCTGAAGAAGGTAAATCAGAGAGAATAGATTGATCCAAAGATCCTGCTACAAAATGGGCCCATAAAGCTAGTTCAATTTGATGTGGGTTCCAAACCTGAGATGAGTCTAAAAATATACAAGCAATCCATGTCTTTAAAAATATCAGATGTAAAAATAATATTCAAAATTGATTCTACATTTTTTTATCTACACACACACACACACAAAAAAAAAAAAAAATTTTTTTTTTTGAATTTCCACATAGAATGAAAGTAATTTTTAATCAAAATGTTAATAATAATTTGCTAACTATTTGGCCACTGCAAAGTTACAAACCTTGCAATATTTTTAGAAACTCAATGCAGAATTCACGATTAAATATTTATCTGGCATAAAGTTGAAGACTAATTTGGTATTAAAAATTAGAGAAAAAAAAAAAAACACACGAATGATTTAAATTTGAATCTTTAAGGATAACTGAAATAGCTAATACAGGTTGAATATCACAATAGAATCCTTTGTTTATAATTTTAAAAATATTAAGGCGAATTACAACTAGGACAATTAAATGATTGAATCTGCAAGACATTTCCCATATGTGTCCCTAAAGCCGATTCAAACAAGAGACGAGATTGTCTCACAAACCAATTATAAACTGGCTTGATAGAACCTTCCAAGGGAATCATGTGTCTCGACCTCACTATGATTAAAGTTGTTTTCTTTTTTGTACACAAAAAGGATTTACACAGACCCCATTTATGACCAGCCGAAGACACAAGGGCAAGACCGTCTCACGGTTGACCAGTTCGACTCTTACTCCATGTGGATGCCACTTAAGACATTCTAATTTTTCTCACTGTACAATTATTTAGAATTTGAATCACCAGCTTACTCAATTGTATTACATAATATTAAACATTTAATAAATTTAATGCTGTATAATTTTATTGCTCGGCAATATTAATTAGTAAATAATGGCCTGACAGTTCAATGTTAGGGTATTTGCAGATAAATCAAAATTCCTATTTAATATATTTTATTTACAATCAGCAAAACAAATGACAAGGTCGAATTTTAAAACAATTTTTTAAAAAATAAAAAAAATCTTATGAATCTATAATGTTCAATTTATTTTCTTTCCTTTGATAGAAATTATTTAAAAATTACAAGAACAAATGTTAAAAAAAAATGAGAGAAAAAAAATATTTTTAGAAAATTAAAAAAACATTGAGATATTGAAAGATTTATTATTTCTTTAAAACTTTTTTTTTTTTTTACCAAGAGTGTTAAGATGATCTGATTTCTTCTTCAATTCCATCGCATAATTTAGATATTCAGCTACAGTATAATCCATCGTCTCTACTCCAGGAGTTGATAGCATACACTCATCAGCCATAAAGGGTGCTTGTTCAGGATATGCTGCAGCTAAAATCGCTGTCAAGCAAAATGATTTTATAAAAACTTATTTCTTACTATAATATATAAAACAAGAAAGACATACTTTCAATTTTTAATCTTACTCATTAATTTTTTTAAATCAATTAATTAAAAATTTTTTATTTTATACACTTTTTTCCTAATAAAGTGAAATATAAACCTGATGCTGAGGCAGGGCCAACTCCCTTCAAGCAGGTTAGCATTGCTATTGCTCCACCGAGATTAGGAAGTCGCTTAAAAGCTTTTTTGCTGTGCGTTAATACTGCTTTTTCTGTATTAATGCGTACTAAATCAATAAGATTTGGACGAAATTTCTCTCTCTAAAAAAAAAAAAAAAAAAAAGTTTTACCACACTTAAAAATTACAATAAAAACACACATGTATATAAAGTTTACAACAAAAGTTTAATTTTTACAATACATTGATTCATTTTTCATTCATTCATTTTTTCGCTTTAAAAACATTTTTATCTTCACACCCTTTTAACAAGAAATAAAGCTGTTATCTTTCCTTCTTTAATTTTTTTTAAACACAATAAGTATTTTAGCAATTATTTTATTTTATACACTTTATTTTCTAATTTATGAAAACAGGCTTGCTAATTTCTATTAAAAATTAAAGTACACAGAATATTAGACTACAAAAGTTTATTTGTATTACTTGCAAGTTATTAACATGTATCACATTTAAATCTAGATTATTTTTTAGAAAACAGTACAAATAGTTGTGTAAACATTTAATAAGCAGTTTAATTTGACCATTTGGTATCAATATAGATAAATTAGTTGAAAATTTCATATTTTTTTTTTTTTTAATTTAAAAACATTTTGCAGCAAATTTTATAAAAATTACAGAATCTTATTTTGTTTTAATAACTTAGAAATATTTAACATTGATTATCAAAAATGCTTTTAAAAAACCAATAGAAGAAAATATAGCACTTAAAATAAATTTTTCAATGCAAAATTATTTAGTACCATAAGTTTCCACTTCGTAAGTTGCACTAATTCTTCATGTGTTATATAACGTTCTTTTCTTGAATGAATAAGTTTCGGGAGTTCTTCTTGATACCTAAAATAAAGTTATAAAATGAAAACACTATATTTCATGTATTTTAAATCAATATCACGAACTGTTAAGCTAAATAAAAATCAAAAATATAATTAAAAATGATAATTATAAACTTTTTAAATATTATCAGAAAAATTGAATTGGGAATTGAATTGGAAAAAATATGTTGAATTGGGCATTTTTTATATGCCCAATTCAACATATTTTTTTTTTTTTTATTACTAACATATTTTTAATTTATTTTTGTTATTTTTCACTTTAACAAATGCTATTTGCAAAAATTTCGAAATAATCACCTTTGCTGCAGAATGGTTTTTTTTTTCCTTTCCTTTTTGAATGTCTTTAAAAAAATGATTATAGAAACAGTTCAAAACAAAGTATGTGAAAGCATTTTTACCTCAAGTTAGATTGCTGAAATACTAATAGTAATTTTTTTTTATAGTAATCCTTACAAAGCCACATTACTCAATTATATAGATTGTATTATAGTATTAAAAATATTGGTACTTGCATATTAACGGTACCTTGGCGGTTTTTAAGTGTCACCAATCTAACAACTACTAAGGTTACCAAACCAATAGAATAGATATGTGCCACTTAAAAACCGCCAAATCTGTAGCTGCGGTTGTCGCATGTGCTCTTTATTGGCGAAACTGTCGGCAAGGTATCGTTAATACGTAAGTACCAAAAATATTATAGGCAAGGAAAACAAATTATTACTAATAATATATATATATATATATATATATATACACCACCAAGATAGTTGCCCTTTCTGTATATTTAATGTCTTGCAATAAAAGATATCATGACATACTGAGGGAGAAAGACACAAAAATTAATATCATTTTCTTGTAAATAACACAAATTATGGACAAGCTTTTTAACATGAACAAAAAGAACTTTAGATAATGGAAGTTTTGATCAATTATGAGCGATTTCTTTCCTATGAAAGCTAAATAATTACATGTTCGGATGCTACAAATTTCAAGAACAATTGTATTAATTTCCCATTTTATGATTCACAGTACGGTATAACCCACAAATGAAATTTTCAGCCTGAAAAAAATGTAAGATCTTGTATTATCCACAGGAAATTCATAATTGTTCTTTATAGAACCCTATACTAATCAAATTATATTTTGATAGTGGAAATATAATACACATTTATAAGTTATGTAAAAATAGAAGTACAATTTTCTAATGATTATTAATCTTCATATTTGCTATAAAGATGAAAATTTTGATTAGTATTATTAATTTGACTTTTCGTATAACATTTTTAATTCTTAAGTATAACTTTCAATTTCATAAAAGTTAAATATTTCATGGATAGATGGTTTATTTTTTAAAAATTGTTTTTCTTTTGCTCTATCAACTTTTGTTTGAAAAAAGCAATTTTAAAGGACAGTTTGATAGAATTAATTTTTATGAAATTTCTCAAAGTAAATGCCCAGATTGCACACAACGGTCTACAATCTGCAGATTTTAAGCAGGAGATACAGTATACAAAAAATCCTATGCTCAAAGTTTATTGACTATTTACATTGCCACCAAAAAAAAAAAAAAACTATTAATGCAGAAAACTAAAGTTTGTACTAATTCTGCTGTTTGTTTTTATACTTATTCACAAAAAAAAATTGCATGCAGTCAAGTAATTGCAGACCATCATTGATTTTGTAAGAAAAAATATACTGTGCACACGTATAGAGTAAATCATTTATATAGCTAAAAATATATAAAACTGAGCCAAGATATTTTGCTTAAGCAACAAAAGAGTTTTGTTTAAAATTTTTTTTTTTTCTTCGAACTATAGAAATGAAACAATATTAAATAAGAAAATGGTTATATGTAATATAATGTAAAAATTTCCTTTAAATTTATTATAGATTTTTTTCATATGAATGAAAATACGTGTACTTGGGGGTGGGGATGAAAATATGGTTAAAGCACTTATTAACCATGATAAAACTTTAAAAGAAATCTAAAAGAATTTTTTTGTGCCCTTGTCAAAACAAAGAAATACAAACATAAAAAAGAACACACAAAAAATATATTACTAATGAAATTAATTTAAAAATTATAGTAAGTTGATTATAGTAACTTTATTCATTTTTAAAATCAAGCATTTAAATTTTGCTGCAATTTTCATATACTTATTATGTGTGAATAAGTTGTGCTAAAATAATTAATAAGAGCCGTTAAAAATTATATGAATTCATCATTTTTAGAGCAATTTTAGTTGAAATAACATGTCATAAGAACTGGATATATCTGCTTTCTCTTATAATTTAAAATATTTCATTAAAACAATAATAAAGTTTATCCTATAAAGTTTTAGTTTTTTTGTATAAAATTATAATTTTAATTTATATAAATATATCTAGCCCACTTCTGCTTTTCATACTATTTGTTAATATTTTTAAAGAGTTAGATCAGTTTTAAGATCCAGTACTCTTTCTCTACCCTGCATTTTTTTTTTTTTATAGTACATATTCTTGTAATTTTTTTCTAATATTTATTTTTTATGTGCTATTAGTATTTAAAATATATCATACTAATATCAATTACATAAAGAAAAAAAGTACAAATAAATGACTATAAACAGGAAATTACACACACATGCATATATATAAAGCCTTCAAAAATTTATAAGGGAAAAAAATATTTTATAGAAAAAAAATCGATATTTTTCCCGATTTTTTTTTAAATGACATATTTTGTTCCAATCTTCTATTAATTTAAATATTAACAAATATATGTTAAATAAATTTATTCGGATTGAAAACAACTCATAAATATAAATAATTATAATCATACCAAGCATCCAATCGAATTAGTTCTTCCGGGCCTCCTTTTTTCGTACGCTTTGCGGCTTTTGCTTTTAAAGCATCTTTATACTTGTTAAACACATAAGACCATTGAGCCGGAGTAGCTTTTGTAAAAAATTCCAGTGTGGTATCATTTATGCTAGCCATGTTCTCAGAACGCTTCAACTTGTAGCAGACAACTCTATATCAATAACATCTCATTAAGCAGAGACGATATTCACAACATAAAAATCGATTCCTTTCAGTTCATTATATGCCGCGCATGCTATCTAAACTAGAAGTAGAAGTGCATTTTGTTATTATTTTGAAATATAAAAATATCATCGGCTTAGCTAAAGACGAACACTTTTTGATTAGACAATAATTCAATAATGTTTATATATAAAATACAACTATAAATATTATTAACGCCCTGATTCATTCGCGTAATATAATAGACCATGTCTAAGCATAAACTATTACAATTCACTACGTTTTCATTCAAATGAAAAACTTAATTTGTATTATTTTAATATCTGATATAGTAATATTTGTATTTAGAAATTAAAAAAAGTAGTATAGTTTAGGTTAAAATCTTAAATATGGTACAAATATATTAAACAGGAATAAAGTCTAGATAATGAATGCTTTTAAATTTTTTATTAAAAATTATTTTACATTAACCTTAATAGTATATTAGATTAATTCTGGTATGTCATTAATCCAAAAACAAAACTAAATTAATAGTTAAAAACCGATTTTATTTTAATATTATTCAAAATGGTGAAGTTTTCTTAAATTTTTACTTGAATGTTCCTTTCCTCCTAAAGTCATTATTAGACTTTTCTTTTTAAGAGAAATAAATAAATAAAATCTTCCAATGGAATAATTACAAATATTCATAATTAATATAAAATAATTTTAAAGCAAAATCTAAAAAAAAAAGTAACTAACTTAAGTCAATGTAATTCTATCATAATTTTTTTTAAATTGTTTTAATTTATTTTTATATTTTTCACTTTTCTGACAACTATTTTTTTATTTTAAAAATATTTGTGGCAAATCAATAATTAAAATGTAAAGTGGGAGAAAAAGAATTGAAATTTAATATGCACAAATGTTTTCATTTTGCAAGTCAAAGGATTAAGGATAATGGTTAAGATAATACGATTTAATCCAGCTGATTGGTGGCTACACATCCCATCTGATGAATTTACGTTGTTTGTCAATAGAAGATCAAGTACTTAGCGATTGTGTCTGTCACGGTAGTTTTATTTCCTTCTTAATTTTCTTTAAATACATATACATTATAAATGCTACTGATTTAAATCAACCAAATTGTATTAGTTAATGTTTAGAGGGTGTGAAAAGTGAAAGTGTTTATTGTAGCTTTATGTGCTCTTAATATGTTTGGTGTAAACAGTGGCATTGCTTGCAAATAGTTTTTCTAAACTTACTTTTATTAAATATCTAAAGAATTAACAAAAAAATTTACAGGCTTATATATTTATTAGAAACATCTCAAATTTTAATAATTTTATTTCTGTATTATAAGTACTTTCCCTCTCATTTTTTAATTTTTTTCGAAATTACTAAAAGAGAATAATTTTTTATTTTTTTGTATGAAAATTTGTTGAGTATTAGAGTTATTTTATTTTTCTAGTGGTTTCAAAATCTTAAAATATTATCCTTTTGTACATATTAAATTATTAACTTTGAAATTTAAAAATTTTATAATATGATTCAATTTTAAGGTATTATAATTGAATGAATTATGTAATTTTTTTTTTTTTTGTGTATGTGACATTAATTCTTTTTTCTGCTCTTGAATTTAGATTTTTATTTATTTAAAGACTTAAAATTATTTAATATATTTTGTTACTGTTCTGCTTTGAAGAAATTTTTAATATGGAAAGTTGCAAATATCACCATATGTTTCAACAAATTTGTTATCATTCAAGTTTATATAGAAATATAGCTTCTTTTACTCGGTTCTACAGTTCTGTGAACAAACTTATAATAATTATACTGTATTTTAAAATGTCACATTTTAGGAAAGCAAGCCAATGTTGGAATTGTTAATCAAATGATTTACAATTATATATTCAAAGAATAAAACTAAACAAAATTTCTTAAATATAAACCAATTTAATACAAAAGCATAATTTTTAAATAACTTTTTATTTAAATAAAATAACTACAACTAAACATCTATTTCAAAAATAGAAACTCCTCGTGTCTTTTCACAGTTACTGTGATTGGTCAAACAAACAAATTAAAAATTCATTTTTATAACAGACTATAATTTTATTAAGGGAAAACAATGATATTATAAAGGAAAATATTTTTTGTTTTATTTATTTTAGATGCATATTGAAATTAGTGGGTTTAATGTTATAGAATTATATAAGGGAGGAAAATTTTTAGATCAGCTGAAAACAGAAGGTTAGAGGCTAATTTCTGAAACTACTGTAACTTATTGTTCAATTTTGAGAAAATACAGCATTTGCTTAAGCTTCATAGCAATATTAAGTACAAGAAACAATATATTTTTCTTATGGCTGTTCTTTCTTTGTGTTATTTTAAAAGCAATTGAATAAAAGGTAATATGAATTAATGTGATTAATTATTGCAGTTTAATTAAAGTTTTTAATTTATCATTTATTCTATTATTCTTTGACTGCATGTGAGATGCTGGCAAAAAATATATAACATATAGTTTTTCTTTCTTTCCTTTAATGAAGAGATCTAAATAATTATTTTATATTTTGTAAAGAAACATTTACAATTTTTTTCTTTTATTCCACATTTGTCAATTAAATAATATCTTTTATTTCACAAATCTTAAAAAAATCATTTATATTAAGATCATACCAGCAAAGGTTTTTTAACAAATCTTCTTCTTGTCCTTGTGGGGTACCTGACGAATCTAGAGATCATCTTGTATATGATTGCGAGCTTTTGAAAGCTGAAAGATCAAGGGATTTTCTGAAAGATTTTGGTAATCTCTCATTAAAACAACTATTACAAAACAAATACTCTTACCTTACTATCAAAGACATAATTACGAAAAGATTTCTAATGTCTATTGAAGATATTTGATGTTGGAATTCTATGTACATATATAATTTAACAATCAAATTGAATTGTTATTATTGTTATTTGGCTTTATTATATAATCTTTTATTGTCTTCTTATTACTTTAATTTCCTACAAGTTGTATGGACTTTATATTGTATATATATATTATTGATAAAAACTGTTATTATGATTTGAATATGTGAATTATTGTATAGTTTGTTTAAGGAGTAATTTTCACTCAACCTTTTAAACCTTTTAGTTATTTAAACATTTGTTATATTTTGTTGTAGTAAATGTATACTACATTATGTTTATTATTGTCCAAAGACATGGATCATATGACCTTTATTTTATATTTTTTCTTTTTATAATTTTTTTATAACTCTTAATTACTAACTAATAATTACTAAAAAAAAATAATAATAAAAAAAAAAGTTATGTCGGTTGTGACAGATCTTCTCGTCAGTATTCTTAAGAATTATAAAATTTTGGCTTAGTTATTGTTTTTTTTTTTTTTCTCAAAAATCTTCCCAGACCATATTCACTCCCATTAGAGAGCTTTTAAATTTCCTTTGCAAGTACAGTTTGGGATTACTATCGTAACCCTGGTCTGATGTGCCGTGAGCCTTAGGGCGGGTCGGTAATACAGTAAAATGACTTATATTAAGATCAAAAGCATGAAATTGTATATAGAACATAGCTACTTGTTGTGGGAATTGATTTAAAATTATTGTATTTCATATTTAAACAGTAGAATACAGAAGAATTTTATCAAAAAAATTAGCTATGGAATCAGAAATGATAAAATTAAGTTAGCTAAATTAAAATTTAATTTGAAATTTTAAAAATTGAAAAATTAAAATTTTGAATTGTTCAGCTAAAAAAATTACCAGAAAATTGAAAATGAAAAAAAAAGATATTGAAAATAAAGAACATTAATTTTAAACATCAAAATATTGTTAATTTTATTAATATTGAAAATTTAAAAGTATAAACATTTAATCTTCTTGATGATGGCTGTTACATATTAAATAACAATGTCATTTTTTAAAAGTAACTTTTTTTCAAAATTAATTAGTTATATTAATAAAAAAATGTTTTAGAATATAAATTTAATTTAATATTATTTGTTTGTTTGCTGTTTGTTTTATAAGTTTTACCTGATATATTATTTAAAATTATCAAGAAATTTAAATTGGCATTTTTTATTCTAAAAGTAATGACTATTTTAATACTAAGGCTGTTTAACTAACTAAATTATATAGCTTTTCAATAATGGATAATAAATCTTAAAAGTGCATATACATTGTTTAAATGTTTTTTCTTTTTCTATAACAAGTGATTATGTGAATATCTATCTATATAAACTTGTGTATATATCCTCTTAAAGTTGAGACTTTATGATAACCTCATGAAAATAAAATTCTATCCATGTATATTTTATATTCATGATGAGCAATGATAGATGAAATATTAACATATTTATCTCTGACCCGAATTAAGTCTACTGTGGTTAAACTTTCTAAAATTTTCTTTGTGCTTTCTTCTAACATAATACTTCTATGTAATACTCTCATATGTTTTTATGTCACTTTTTTTTTTCCTCTGTCAAAATGTATTCAAATCAGTATAATAAAATAGACATTCTAAAATATTTTCTTTTGTAATTTAGTAGAATATTAAAATTTCGTTAAATTTAAGTATTATCAAAATATTGAAACAGGTTAATATAATAATTATAAAATCAGTGAAATCTCCATGGACAAATATATATCAATATCTTTTTCAATTATGATTCAAATTATTTTTGAATTATTATAAAACAAATCAATTTCTTGCATTTATTGAACTTTGTTAATTATGATTCTTATTGTCCTTTATATTTTTTACTACGATAAATTTTAATATGACTTTAAAATATTTACTTTTTATGTAAAAATATTTGTTGTAATTAATGTAGATTAATATAATAACTTTGTAACAATTTATCAATTCTGAAATTTTATTTGTTTTTCTAAATTTGATTAAAATTCACAAAAGCATTTCTTAAAAAGAATGAAAATTGTCTTCTAACATGGTCAGCTCAGTCAATCGAGTTGTAAAAGGTTTGAAATTGTTTTTGACATATAATTTTTATTATCATTTCAAATGAAAGATAATCGTATTTATTCCGGCAATTTCTTTCAATTTTTTTTTTTTTTTTTAGATAGTTGTTAAGTGATGAATGTATTATTTATGTTAAAATTGAAAATAAACCCAGTTTTAAAATATATATGATTTAAAAATTTTATTACCTGAAAATCTAGATAGAATTGTTTATTAATGCAGAATTAAAAAATTGGTCTTTTATTTTTATTTTAGAGTGGGATTTAAACCCAATTTGAAAAGGGGTTTTATTTTTTATAATTAAAAATGCATATGTTTCGCTTTTATTGAATATTGCATCTAATCAATTTTAAATTTGAGGGTTTATTTGTAGCAATTTTAAATGTTTAATATTTGTGCTTCTGAAATATAAATCCTTTTAATCTTTATAGAAAATGTAATCTTTCATGAATTTTAGAAAAGTAAATAAATCTTCTTATACAAAATCAATTTATTTAAACATGTAAAATTAAATTCATAATCCATTTTTATAAAATTTGAATTATTAATTTAATTTTTAATAGCTATACTGAAACATTAAATGTTTTAATTGCTTCTTTTTTAAAGATTAACAGATATGACTTAAAGTAGTGTTTTCTGGATGCCTTATTAAGCATATTTTTCTGTATTTTCAGTTTTTTTTTATTTATAACTTTGTAATTAATTTAATAACAATAACATAACTGGGAAAATAATGATTTGTGAGCCCTTCCACCCACCCAAGTTTATTAAAAATATCTTTTAGGAAAAAAAGTGAATTTTTGTAACTCTTTGTTTAAATATTTATAATAAAAGATGATTAATCAAATTCAAAATTTTTAAATTTTAAACTTATGACATTTATGCACAATTAATGTATATTATTGTAAAAGTGTTATAGCTGTTTCCATCATTTAATTTATAGTTTTATTCAAATTTGAATGGTAAATAACAGAAACAGATTGTAATATCTGTAATTTTTTATTAGTAAGAAAAGTAAAATTATTCTTATGTAAACATATCTACAATATTTTATTTCATGGATGAACGATTATAAATAGTTTATTTGTGTGTTTTCTATTTAAGAGCCCATTTCTGCACAAAAGGATGGTATTTGGTCATCTACTGTGTTCCCATTCATGGAAGGATTGAAGTGAACTAGTGCAGGTGACAATGATATGCTAGAGTTCACATGAATTAGAATGGCTGCCCCTCCTATTCCTCCCAAAGGTGGTTCTGATGCATGGTTGAGAGGTAATGTGGTTACTGACCCACATTCGTGGAGAGCTGACTCTCAGAATCTATTTACTGGTGGTTCACAACCAAAGACTTGCTTTAATGACAACTTTTCACCTGTGTTTAGTAGTTCTACTAAACAGAGTGGTAGGCCATTTTTTTTTTTTTTTTTTTAATTTATATTTCATTTTATCTGATCTTTTACAGCTTATTTAATAACGTTTATTATTATTATTTTTAATTTCTGTAATCAAAATTTTTTAGTTGATTGAATGCAATAAATGATTTTAAATCTTAAATATTTCAATATGTGAATGAATAGAGCCAAACATTTCTAAAACAATGATAGCATGCTGAACCTTTTTTCCATGTCAACTGTTTTTTGTTCCTTAAAATTTTCGTCGTCAAAAATAATTTCGTTTCACATGATCTTTATTTACTTGTATATGATGAATCCAAAGGAAATTATATATATATATATATATACTATAAAATTTTCAGAATTTTATATAATTGCATTTTTTATTCAATAAAAACATCTAATTTTTTTATATATTAATTTTACAAAGTCTGTCTATTGCTTAAAAAGAAGTTTAGGTATATCTAAATAAAAATAGATTCATGTAAGATAAGTTTTCACTGAGCAGTAATAATTCATAGATAACTTAAAATTCGCTGTTAGTTAAAATTTTTATTTTAATCTTCAAATTAATATTTTCTTAAATACCACAATTTTTGAAATATAAATTTATTTTCTCTTCTCAGTTGTGTATGTTATTTTATGGAATAAGTTGAATATATAATATTCATCGTGTTTGTAAATTTCTTTCTCTCAAAGTTATTGTGAATAAATTATAATTTAATGTAGATTTTGTAATTAAGTTTCAAATAGTGTTCTTTTTATATCATTTGAATTGATATAAAATAACACTGTTCCCCTCCCCCTTTAAATTTTCTGTTTCAGTATTTTTTATAATACAACTTAATTTTTTTTCTTTTGAAGAATAATAAATAATCTAACATAGTATGTAAATATATTTTTATCAACTAAAATTTTACCTAAATGATTAAAATTCAGTAATGTGAAGTTACTTAGTGTATTATTTATAGAGAATATAAAATAGTAAAATAAAATGAAGTACTTCATTGTTTTAATATCTAATATTTTTTTATTTGCAATTTTTAAATTTCTGATGTATTTTATTACATTTTCTGAATCATTAATAAAAATATATTTTCATTGTTTTGGCTTTATCATCAAGGATCTGATTTTATACAACTTGCATATAAATATATTTTATGAGATGTCCAATAAAGTTAATTTGTTGGAATGCAATTAATATAAAAATTTATGCAGTGTTTCATAAATTTTTTTTGGTGTGATTAAAATTTAATGTTTTTAATATAAAAAAAGGAATTTTATATTAAAGTGTATGTGAATAAAAGCAAAATATTTGGGTATATTTCAGATAATGCTCCACCTTTACCACCACGTCCATCTCCAGAAACTTTTCAAAAAAGTAACAAAGCCGTCTTTTGATGAATTGAATCGTGTCCCACCCCCACCTGGCAGTGGTCAACTTTACAAAAATCCATCTCCCGACTACGACATTTTACATCTGGATTTGCTACCAGTTCTTTCAGTTCTGCTTCTTATAGTATGGGAAAAACGGCATTGTTTCAAAGTAATGTACCTGGTAATTCTAGCTCAACAAAATCTAGAAATTACATGGCTAATGTACAGCATTGCAGCTCTTTTGTACCACAAACTGCTCAACCCCTTGCATTTACTAATAGCTTATACCAAAGTCAACATGGGCAAGAAATTTTCGTTTTTACAGGATTTGAAGTGCAGCATAGCAAATCTGCACCTAATATTCCAACTGCACAGTGCTTAATAGGAATATTGGTAACTGTGCTGTACCTGCACAAAATTTTATTAATACTGCAGTACCTACTGCAAGATTTTCTGTGCCAAATGAAAATAACTTAGTTTATAATACAACAACATATGCTGTTATCAATCATAATCAAAAATTTTCAAATAACAACAGTCAAAGTAGTTTAGAAAGTATTTACAAATTCATGAAGAAAAGAAGTGATAGTAATTTGATAGATTTATATTGTAATGATCAGGAGCTAAAATTTCAAAGTAACCAAGGAAATAAATGCAATGAAGATATCTTAAAACTTTTTGATCCTTTAGCTGATAATTTGTCAAATTCTTCAAAGTTTGAAAATGAAGTGCCAATTATAGAAAAGAAATCAATTGACTCGATAGATCGTTCACCAGTCAAAATCAATGCTACAGAAATTAAAGCTCATTTTTTAAACCAGAAAAATAGTTTCCAAACTGTCCCAAAAGAAATTTGCTCTGTTCGAGAAAATACATCAAATGAATGCAATGGTAAACAAGAATCTATTTTGAAAATCATTCAGAAAAATGAAAATTGTACAAAAGAATTTGAAGCTTTTTGTGCAAAACTAAAGAAATTAAGACTTGAGTTTTCATATGATGATCATGTCACAAATTCAGGTCTGGTCATAAGTCCATCACTGGATAGTAGCCAAGAAGATTCATTGAGTATTAAATTGATAATTTCTTCAATTAATTCAGAAAGGCCAGTTTCATTTACCTGTGATGTTAATACTAGTGTTGAGCATATAATCAGCCATACAGTTTGTTCTATATTTGATAATGCACCTTCTTTGTGCATGGATAGTTTTGTTTTAAAAGTTCATGGCCTGTCTGAATATTTCACTGCTCATTCAACGTTGGCTGATTATGAATATGTACATCAATGTCATAAATTTGATAAACCGGTTTGTTTAACTTTAACTGACATCAAAGATCTAAAACGACCATTTGCTAGGACCAAAAATGATGACGTTAATGATTCAAACTTCAAATATTCAGATATTACACCTTCCTTAAAAAAAGAAGTTATTTCTTATGAATCTTTGAATATTTTACTGAAACTTTAGAAAAGAAATGGAAAAAAAATTAAATCAAGTGCCTTAAAAGTTGAATTCTTAGATTCCTTAAAACCCCAAGGGGTAGTTCAAGCTGTAAAAGCCATTTGTACTCTTCTTTCACATGTTGAAACATCAGAAATCACTGATACTGTTGCTGCCTTCATTAGAGTGTGTTTACTGTATGATAAATCTAATGAATCGGATTTTGATACTTTGCCAGAGCTGGGAAATTTAAGTGGTGCCAAAGCTAAAAAATCCGAAAAGTGATCTTTTAAATCTTTTTCATTTATTGAATTAAGTTTATTGCATTTACAGCATGCTGTACATGAATTGCTTGTTATGTATGCCAAAAACTTTTACAGTAAATTTTGAAGTTGAAATTCCTGATGTTTCACATCAGGTAAAAATGGTAACTGACTTTTTGGATACTCCTCTTTTTGAACTTGGCATTATACATAGACTGGAACCTAATATTGCATCAACATTTGAAAGTGTTTTCATAGTTAGTGAGATTTATCATGGTGGTTTTTGTTATTAACCTCTGTAACATCTAAAAAGTCATCAATTTCAAAGAGTTTTTCCCACAAATTGTATTTGAAGAATGGCTGCAATTTGAAAATATATCCATGTGTACTTTACCCAAAGAATCCATACTTTATTTTACATTGTGGGGAAACAATCAATATCAGAATGATGCTAAACAATCTAATAATAATGCTCATAATAAACTTTGTATAGGGATGGTGTGGTATACGTTTATTTTCTTATGAAGGTACATTAGCGCAAGGTAGCTTTTTATTAGGATTTTGGCCACCGGAGATTTTAAAAATAGTGGTCCATTGTTATCAAATCCAGATAATAACTGCCCACTTATCCATGTTCAAATTACCAGATTTTGGATGCATTGTAAAATTTCCACCTGTTATTGACAATAAGTTTGCATCTTCTCAAGAGATTTTCATAATTTAGATTTGCATTTGCAAACTGTTATAAAGGAAATAATTGAAAAGGACACTTTAAAAACATTACTATCTGATGAAAAGGAAATATTGTGGGAGAAAAAGTATTATTTACACCAGTTTTCTAATGCATTGCCAAAAGTTATACTTTCAGCTCATGGCTGGGATTGGGCTTGTTTATCTGATATATATTCCTTGCTTAAAGCTTGGACCCCCCTGTCACCTGTTGAGTCACTACACCTTTTAATGCCTTGCTTTTCCTAATTTAGAAGTTAGAAAAACAGCTATAAAGCTGGATGAAAGAAATTGTGAGTGATGAACTCTGTGATTATTTACCTCAAATGGTTCAGATATTGAGATATGAAGCTTGGGATGATTCACCAACTGCATGGTTTCTTCTCGAAAGATCCTTAACTAGTGTTAGAGTTGCCCATCATTTATACTGGTTGCTAAAAGAAAATATCAACGATCCTATAGCTGGTGGAAGAATGAAACTAATGTTAAATGGCTTACTCACTATTGCTGGGGAAGCAATGCGAGAAAGAATCAGTACACAAGAAGAATTGCTTGAAGACCTTTCAGATATTGCTGATACAATTAAAAGTACCAAGAATCATTACGGTTGAACATTCTTCATCATAAATTGGAAAAACTCATCACAATTTGATAGAAAGTCCTACATGTTTGCCACTTAGTCCTAGTTGGGAAGTATGTGGAGTAGATGTGAAATCTTTTACTTATTTTACATCAAACACTCTTCCTTTGAAATTAACTTTTCATACTCCAGAAATGACAGGCACTTATAATGAAGCCATTTTCAAAGTTGGTGATGATTTACGGCAAGATATGATTACAATACAAATGATTCGTATAATGGATAAACTTTGGTTAAAAGAAAGGTTTAGATTTAAAATTGTAACATTCAATTGTGTAGCAACTGAATTCCGCAAAGGGATGGTTGAAAATGGTACCTGGATCAGAAACGCTACGAAAAATACATTCTGAATTTGGGGTTACTGGATCTTTCAAAGATCGTGTTATAGCTGAATGGTTACAGAAATATAAAGACATCTGGTTAGAGTATCAACAAGCAGTTGATAATTTCACATTATCCTTGCAGGTTACTGCGTTGCTACTTATATATTAGGTATTTGTGATCGACATAATGATAATATAATGTTAAAAACATCTGGTCACATTTTTCATATTGATTTTGGTAAGTTTTTTAGGGGATCTTCAAATGTTCGGTAACATAAAACGAGATCGTACACCTTTTTGTTTTTTACATCAGATATGTATTTTATGTTATAAATGGTGGAGATAAGCCTTCCTAAAAGTTTCAGTATTCATTGATCTTTGCTGCCAGGCTTTCAATATAATTAGGTGTCATAGAAACTTGTTCTTTAACCTTTTCACGTTAATGATATCATCTCTCAGGATTCCTAACATGTCAATGAAGTAACTCACACCTGCATTAAGGAAAAGCTATTACGAGATATATTCAATAGGAAGCCAGAGCAACTGTTCATTTCACACAAATGATACAAGAAACTCTCTTGGTTCACAGTTCAATTCATTCATCATGCCCAGCTCAACTAAGGTTCTGAACCCCAATGGAAGATTTTTGTGTATCTTTGCTAGCCTAAGCTTATACTAAAGAATCAGATGGAAAAATTACAAGAGCTGATGTAATTGGATATGAAAAAATGTATGATCCTGAAAAATATTACATCTATAATCAAAATTGAAAGAGAAAACTTATCTGATCCGATGTGTGTTTTAGAACATACAGAGAATTTGTTAATTCCACCGAAACTTACCATGCTGTTTCCTCTTGCAAAATTCCATGCACTACCTGGAAATCCATTAATGGGAAAGAACAAATGTTCGTGAAGTTGCTGATAACGTAAAATAGAACTCAGCATGTTTCTTCATTCATTGATGGCAATGGCTGAAGAAATATCTCATTGTGACTTGGTGTATTAAAACTTTTCCATCCTTACTTAGAGACCAAGAAGGTATGGAGAAAGAAACTGAAGCCAGACCCTTTCTACTCGGTCACGACGTAGCAGCTCTCTTACAGAAATCCATGGACAAATTAAAATATCCACTGTCTACAAAAGTTCCTTGTTTATTATGGTAATGCATGCAAAAATTTAAGTTCTCCTAAAGGGAACTGCTCCTGATCCATATGTAAAAACTTATTTGCTGCCCGATTCAAATAAAACAACAAGCGCAAGACTAAAATTGTTTCGAAAAGTTGCCATCCTACTTTTATGGAAATGCTGGTTTATAATTTGCCATTAGAAGTCGTACGTCATAAAGCTCTTCATGTTTCTGTCTGGGATTATGATAGAGTTCAAGAAAATGAATTTCTCGGTGCTGTTCTTATACCACTAACCTATGATTTAAGCAAGGAAATCACCCAGTGGTATTCACTTGGACAGTTTAATAGCAGTTAAATGTTTTCAGTATTTATAAAATATTAGCTATATTTATAATTTAAAAACCTTATTGTTTTCTGTTTGTTATTTATACCACCACCGATTTGTTTCTGTAATTTGCTTAGCACTAGTCTTATAATTAGGTTAATCTTCATAAAAAAATGTACCTATATCAAAATTTATTTGGGGAAAATTATTAAGAAAAATTTTCCTTTTAAAAAAATGCTTGACTTGTATAATTCAGTGATTTTTATTTTTATCAGAATTTTATCTTTACCATTTTACAAACTTTGGAATCTATTACACATGTTGATTTATATATGTGAATAGCTGATTTAAAAATACCATCTTTTATATGTATTTTATTATGTTCCTCACTTAAAAATTAATTGTTTGGAAAATACTAACTATGTTTTAGAAATTATTTTGTATAAATTAATTTTTTTTTTTTTTTGTAATTGTGATCATATTATTACTAGTGTAATTTTTAATTTAAAAGGTACACAAAAAAATGTGCTTTTATAAATATTTTTTTATTGCATATTACAATATTTTCTTACTGTATTCAATTATAATACACAAATATATATGTAATATGTTTAGTAATATTGTATAAATGTTTATTTGTTCCATTTATTCAATTTCCTATATTGTTTATTGTATTTTTGTTTGTGTGTTACTCTTAATACCTTTTTATGAACATTAACATCTTAATTATATTTTTAAAAAATTTATTGAGCAAAGTGTATATTGCTTTTTGTAAAAAAAAAATTGGAATTTATTTTCATAAATATTTAAAATTAAAAAACATTATTGTTAAAGTATTTCTTGACAAACTTTAATATCTTGTAAAAAAAAAAAAATTTAGTTATTAATGATTGGAATTGATGTGTAATTTTTCTTTGGTAGTTATTCTTTGCTGATTATCCATTTGATACAGTTTGTTACTAAGCATAGTTATTTTTATATTTATATTAAGAATTGTAAGAATAGGTGTGAATTATTTTGTTAAAATGAAAATTTCCTGTCGCTGAAATATTGTTTAATTTTAATTATCAATTTTTTATCATTAATATGCATAATATATGTTTTAATATTTTATCATATTCATTAAAAAAGCAGGACTTAAAGATGGCAATGAGGCAAATTAATAATTAAAAAGGATATATTGCAGTAATATTTGAGCTTACAATAATTCTTTTTAGTGACAATCTATTCATAAAGAATTATTAGTATGGGAGGCTGTAATTCACCATAATATTTCCTTGATGCAGTTAATATTTTACAGCCAGTTTCTGGCCATGAGATTCATTTGTCATACTGATTACTGATAAACATGATAATGCATAAAGTTATAAATAATAATAATTTGTAAATGAATTGGAAATATTTCGTTCTATTGCAAACATAAAAACTGACATTTTTATTAAAACGAAAAGTTTATGAAGTATGAGAAATTTTATGAACGTAATGTTGAATGGACAGCCAAATTTAACGTATTTGTATTTAATGAATTGTATTTTTAAATAATTATATAAAATATATATATGGTCATATTTTTTTAATTTTAGTTATTTTGTTGATGAAAAATTTTATTCCATCTTAAATATTTTCAAAGACATTAGAAAAATCTAAAATTGATATTTAATACTTTTTCTAATGTAAGGTAAATAATGAAATTCTGTTTTTTTATTTATATCCCATAATTTTAATGAATATGGTTTTATATAATTTTTTATTGTATTTTTAAATTATATTGCATGTATTAAGTATTTATGCTTGTGTTTTTTCATATTTATGCCATTTATAATATGACTATACTGAAAGGTTAATGGTTTAAAGAAATTTTTCATTTTAATTTGTATTTTCAGAAACATTCACAGAAAAATCCCTATTTGGTTTAAATTTATATTGTTTGGATAATGTACAACATTGTTAATTTCTTCCATGCCTATTTGCTCTCTATATAAGTAACCTCTGTCTATGTGACCAGCATTAAATGTATTGCATGTTTAAATACTGTTAATTCAAACAATTTCTTTATGTTACTATGTAACATTTGAATTATGATGAAAATGAAACATTTTTGTTCGAATTTAGCTATTATTTTCTTAATTTCAGATCTCACTACTGATGGCATAAAATTGTTTTCTAGGGAACATTTTTTAAATGATTCAAATCGTAGTCTGCTTTTTTTTTTTTTTTTATGACATAACTATAAATACAAACTGTGAATGTCTGCTATATTAAAATTTTAACTCAAAAAGTGCTGATTATGTAAAATTAAAATCTTGTATATAGATATTTATCCCAATTTTTTACAACCCAGTGTATATAAATAGCTATGTACCTTCTGAAAATTGATACGTCTTGTTGATATTTTATTAATAAAGTGAAGAATCTGAATAATGTGGTAATTATATTTCACTTAAAGACATTAAAATCAATCAATGAATTTATAAATTGTTGAAGCTATTAATAAATAAGGCAAGTATGTATTCAAAGAAGTGTTTTTCTTAGAGAATAAATTACTGTATTTCCAATTAATTTTTGCTATGTAATTTTAACTATATTTTCAACAGAAAACAACTTAATAATCAATAACAAGTTGTTTCTTTTTGTGTATTTTGTTTTTAATTATCAAAGAATCTAAAAGTTATGTTTGGAAAACAGCAATGGATATTTTTATATTAAATTTGAAATAAATATTCTAAATAGTTTTTTTTTTATCTGTAAATAATTTTATGTAATTAAGAGAATTTTATGAGTGCATGAAAAAGAAAATAGTATGTTAATAAAATATTTTCATTCTAAATTTTATTTAAAATTGGTGATTTTGATTGAGATGAAAATGTTTTTAAAAATATTTTGTATTTTAAAAAGGAAAACCAGTGATATAAAATATTGTGCTTTATGGATCTTACATTCATAAGCAATTTTAATATCATTTTATTAAATTTTGCAAAAAATATCAAATTTATTATTATAAATTAAATTTTTTGTTCACCTTGAAATTTACAGGCCATCATGTGTGATTATTTATTCATTTTAGGAAATAAGTAAGTACTTGTCAAGAAATATTAAAAGTAGAATTAGTGATAATAGCAAAACTAATGGAAAATATTTTTTTCTTATAAAATGCTATGTGTATAGAAACTAATATAAAATTTAAAAGGAGGGGATTTTTTCCCACTTTTATTTAAAAATATTTACAGTAATTAGAGATTACTTACATAAAGGGACCAATGTATGTTTTTTTTTCTTTCATCTGTGTTTTTTGTAATTTTTAAGTATGTTGTAATTTCTATCATGTAGCACTTCAGAATAATTTAAGAATATAAAATTTAATTTTAATTCAAAATTTAAAAAATTAGATTTTTATTATAAAAGATATTTTATTGATACAAATTTTAATGTATTCGTGAGTATTCCATATTTTGAGTAAAAAAGCTAGGTTTTGTAAGAAAAATTGTATATTCATATCTTAAATATTAATTTTGTCTAACTGCAGCAAATACATCCTTTAAATTCTACATTTTTTAAATAATTTAAAATCGGATAATTTATTATGAAATCCCAAAAAATATATATTGCTGTTATTCTATCAAATATATTCATCTGATATGCTTAATTTGTCATCTTTTATTAGAATATGATATTATACATTTATTTATATTAGAATGATTTATTTAATCATATTATTTCTTAACTAGGATATATCATTAATTTTCATTTATGAAGGATTTTATTTCAATTTCAAATATTTTAATTATGGTAATATTGCATGAAAATTTCATTAAATTTATTGTAAACTGTTGTCGATTTTTTTTACTTTTAAATATATTATAGAATGTTGGGAGTTAATTTCCAATAACAATTCTTTTAAAAATATCTCATAAAGAAAAATAACCATATTTTAACTGTAATTTATATCTAATATAATTATTTTATTCGTATTGATATATGAATCCTTTTATTTGAAAATAGTATTATTTATATATTTTGAAGTTCTCCATGGGGAAATCAACTAAAAAACATATAGAGGGGGAACCCATCTGCATATCGAATTAAAATCATCATTTTTCTCAAAATTGAATTATAACTTAAACTATTTTTATATCATACAAGTTTTATTATATTGTGTTTATTTGACTAATGCCTTTTTTTTATATAAAAAATCATTAAATTTTGAAATATTCTTTATATTAGTAAAGAATATTTCAAAATTTAAATTTCTAATCAGTCATTTCTTTGATTTTTTTTTTTCTTTATATAATACTTTTATTCTTTTTTGCTTAAATGTTTTCTTATGCAGATTGCCTTTTCAAAGCCTATTATGAATATGTGTTTGCTTATTATTGGCATTTATATTTAAATTTCTTTGAAATCATTATATTTTTAACTATTTAATATTTATTTAGGAAAATAATTTTTGTTTTATTAAAATGTTACATAATCATCAAATTTTGTATTTGTGTAAATAGTGATTGTTGTTCAATGAAATTTAAATAATCAATAAATGCTTTAAATAAATGTAGCCCAAAGAAAATTAAAAAAAATTTATAGTATAAGTTTGTGATTAGCTACAAATAATGCAATTTAAATGATAATATTGGTTTAATTTTGCAGCAATGAAAGCTTTGAATTTCCATCCATGTTTTTGTGTATTTACTTGTGGTAATTTTTTCTTCCTTTTCTGCTTTGTGTAAACTTTTCTTCTATTTTTTCATTGTCTTGTTTATTGCACATAACTATCATGGACCTTTTAAAATTAATGCATGTCTTACTTTTAAATTGATGATGCATTTCATCAAGCTGTGATTCATCGAGCTTTCATGTTGAACCTTTTATTTAATCATTCATGTAAATGCATTTTTTTTCTAAAGGTGACAATCATTTTTATTACCAAATAAATATTTAGTAAGTTGAGATGTTGTCTGTTCTTTATTTGTTCAAATCTTTTAACTTTTTTTTTTTCAGAATTTTTGCCAATTCTGTAACATCAATATTTTTTCATCAAAGATGTTAATTTTAGTAATTAATGAATAACTATCATTTTTTTTTGCTTTGAAAAAGTGCTTAGCTTTTCAGGCATTATATTTTTTGTTGTCTAGGTGAAATAAAAGATCATTAAAGATTATTATTATTTCTAAAATAATTAAAAGTTTATAAATATATGAAAAAATGTGTTTCTTTTTAAATTTCAAAACTTATGCATTGTGCATAATATAAACATCTTTTATTCAACAGTATGAACTTTGTTCATTTCTTAATTAAGAAATGTATGGAATATTCATTTAAGTGTAGTAGGATTCAATGTAAATATAGGTGGTTCAGAATTATTATATAATGAAAATTTCTTAGTAAAAAAAAAACAGTATTGGCTAAAAGTGTGAAATATTATGTGTGGAATGAAGGGCGATGATTGGCCACTATAACTAGTCCAATGTGATTGGTCGATAGAAATTGTTTTTCGTCAGATGTGTTTATGCACCTTCGATGTCAACTAAATTTTGCACATGCAGTGATTTGAAATTTCTAGTTTTTCTTTAATAAGACATACAAGTATTTTTCAATCCATGTACTACTTATATTTTCAAGCCAAGTAAACATCAGTATATAAATTTTGCATATACAGAGTACAATTAATAATGCTTTATAAAAATATTAAAATCAAAATGTCAACATTTGCTTGTGAATGTGGAAAACATTCAATGTTAAGCGATATTTAGATCAACACAAAAAAAAGGTGGGAAAAAAAGCTACTTTAGAAAAAATGATCGGATTCGTTCATGTGGTGAAAAAGATTGTTCATTCATTTATGTACTATTAGATAGATTTTGTGCACATTTGGAAGAAGATCATTGGAATTTCTCAGTGGTTACATTTGAGAACTTCAACTCTCAAGATGGTAAGTATTTTATCCATATATGTAAAATTTTTATGCTGTCCCATTGATAATTGCTATTATGCCAAATTTTATGGTTATGCAAAATGTATTGTTAATTTTTAAGTATATCAAACTTTATCGCTTTAATGCAAAAATTATTTATATAATAGACCAAAAATAAATATGACAAGAAATCTACTTTTACTAAATTATTTTGGTCAAATCGCAAAATAAGGGCTGTTGGGGTTTGACGGCTTTTTTATGGCGCTAATTAAGCGATAAGTAGCCAAATGTAGTAACTCGGATTTCTTGTACTGTTTGCAATTCACTTCACTTACATTCGCAACCCTTTTATTGGCGCACTATGGCAAAAAGAATTTTTGACGCCAAATCCAAGCTGCCCTATTCTGTGAATTTGCCATATATATATATATTCTGGTGCATTTTGGATAAATTGAGAAAAAGCAGTGCTTGAGAAGCGGAAATAGTCTCTTTATCGCATTAAGGAAGTCATTAAAAGCCTTGTAATGTCAATTTGCGCTGTCGCCGCCACATGTACTCAGTGAGATAATTGGCGAACACTTCACAATAAATTTATGATAATAGTGATAAAATATGGTGTTAAAGCCAGGAAATGTGACATAATAGCAATTAGTAATAGAACAGCATAAGAATTTTAAGAACAATTAGAAATAACAAAAGCATTCACATAAAAAAATTCTAATGCATATAAGTTGAACATTTTGACGTTCTTGTTTGTATGAAACTAAGTTGAAGAATTATAGTTGATACCAAGATATCAAAGGCCTGACGAAAACAATTTCCATCGAGCAATCACATTCGACTAGTTGCTGTGGCAAATCATTGCCATTCCAAAATTAAATTTCGTGCAAAAATTTCTATTAATAATTTTAATGTATAACTAATTCCATCACTAATTTTAAAACCGAATTTTATTTTTGATATTCATAAATTAGATTTACAATTAAATATTTTTATTGTAATTTAAAGATGAATTAATTTCTGTATTGAAAGAAAAGAATTTTGAATTTTTAAATGACTGCATTCTTGAAATTTTTCTTAGTGAATGGCATTTTTTTTTTCTTTTTACAATTTTTTTTTTTCTAATTTTATTTTAATTCAGTGATTTAACAATGGGAAGCGAACTTTTAGAAAATTGTTTCTTCGCTCTTCAGCGCTTTAGTGTGCTGAAACAATTTGATTCGAATTTTTAATTTTGATGGTGTTTAAAGTTAAGAGAATTTCCATCTTTTTGTCAATTATCGTATTTTTATAACAACTTTACCCACCAAATGAGCGATAATTTTCAAAATGTGCTACTATGTTTATAACAAGAATGTGCAAGATTTTGACTATCTGATTTATCACTACGTACGCTGTATTTTGCGTACGTAATGATAAATCAGATAGATCCTCAGTCAGATCCAAGTAGTTAATTTTCTTCGAGCTCAGTAGCACCGAAAGAGTTTCATCTCGTGTAATTGCAAGGATACAAAGAAAAAAAGAAAATAATAATAATAATAATTTATGATCAATTTTCCAGAATTTGTAAACATGCCAGAGGAGAATTTTAAAGCAAACAGTAAAAAAGAAAATAATGACAAATTAGAAAAGAGGAAGAATATAAAATATGAAAGTTTTTGTTCCGAATTTCGATATGTATTGTAACATCACGGCCTAAACTAGACTCACTATATAACGGCTTCATGAAGGAAGAATCTTCGGAATACTTTCATTTTTATTTACAAGGACTGTATACAAATGCAGAACTCTTGGTTATTATAAGAAAAATTACAAATTAAAATAAAATTTGATCACAAGTGCACGATTAAATCACGAATACAGTTCATTTCAAGGTCGGAGACTTTCAGGGTTCTCGAGTCTACGTCAAATCTCAAAACTCGTGGTCAGTGACGCACTTTAATTATCACACGGCGTGGTAAATGAAACCATAAGGGGCCTCACTTTGGAAACAGACGGGAACTTCCGGCAGTTCTGTCACTTCAGAGAAAAACAACACTCTTTGTCGATTCATAACTTTCTCCTTTCTTCTCCAAAAATCTCCTGTTATGAAAATCCGTCAAGAAGGTGAGTCCGCTTCCCTCACTTTTCATTGAAGTAGACATGTTCTGAGCTAGTGGTCTATCATAAATCACGATGCAACAACTCATTCGTATTCCATCTGTAATTGTTCCGATCTGTGAAGGTCGCAAAGACAATCGCTAATTTCATGAGTCTCATTATCCGTACACCGAGTATCTTCCAACGAATTTGAGTGACAAGTTGTTCTCATTAGTACAAAACACTAATTGCATGGAATATAACTGCCCATAACACTGCTCGTCTATTGTCAAATTTGAGTGATGGGTTGTGATTATATACTTGTCAAAGAATATACATTCCTCTCTCCTGGGAAAGAATTGTCACAACTCTTCCCGTAGGAAAACTGTTACAGGGTTCTTTAAGACTTAAAATAGATTTAATAAAATCTTTGAGTGGGAGAAAGGTTTGGAGCTTTGTTAAGTTCAATAATTCTTATGAACCACTTTGCATTTGTAATTTCCGAAATTGAAATATTTTGGAGTGCATTTAGAGTTTTAGTAAGAATCTGAGGCAAAAAGGCCCTGACAGGGCAAGCGTATGCAATAATGGGACGGAGTAATGCAGGAAGTATATATTAGTAATTTATTTTCCTTGTTCATCGAAGAATTTTTGAATGAGATTTTTATTGTGTTGAGCTTGAGAATATATATATATATTTTCCAATGCAGCTGGCAAACAGACTTGATGGACATCTTGGATGGCTTAAGGCAAGAGCTGCACAGACGTTACTCACTTTACATTACCCAGGGGGCGCATGTAACTTGAAGATAAGCCACGGACGCAGAGTAACAATGCCCCCGCAACGCTCAATGATCTATTGGGACCGGGACGTACGGTTTAAAGTGGATTCCGAACCATTACACACATCCATGGCACCGCCGGGACTCGAACCAGAAACCTGTGGTACCGAGCGCCAGATCGCTAGCCATTCGGCCGTTCAGACCCCCTGAGTTTGAGAATATTATGATATATTGATTTAGTGCAGGGGAAACGCTTTCTCCCAAATAAAGTGTTGATATACATTCATGTCCATAAATTAAGGATAATGTAGTTCAGGAAAATAAAGAGACAGAAGCAAAACAAATTTGACTTATTTGTAAAAGTCTATTTATTAAACAAAAGGTAAAAGAGCAAAAAAGATGCTATATGTTTGACATAATTAATGAAAATTGCGATTTTTACTCCTGGAGCAAATTTCAAAAAAAGAACCTATTTACAAAAAACAGTATAACATGGTTAGTATGATGGTTAATATGGAGTATGTCTCCCGGACGATGCAATACGGGCCTTACAACGCCTAGGCATGCTGAGTATCAAATTATCAATCTGATCTTGGGGGAATAATACATCACTCATCAAGCAATGCCCTCCGAAGTTCCGGTTGACAGGTGGGAGGGGGTTGACGGGTTGCAATTCGTCGGCCAAGCATATCCCACACATGCTCTATTGAATTCAAGTCCGGCGAGTATGCTGGCCAATCCATACGGGTGATATCCTCCAATTGAAGGCATTAGTCTACCGTGTTTGCACGGTGAGGACGGGCGTTGTCATCCATAAACAGAAATTCAGCACCCATGGCCCCCGAAACAAACTTACATGTTGTTCCAGAATGACATCCCGATAGATGTGGCCTGTCATCGTTACACTCTGAACATGCAGGTCAGTTCTGGAACCAAGAATAATTCCTCCCAAACGAGCCATCCTGCAACGGTGTCGTTCTCTTGGTGGTAACGGGTACCTGGCGCTCTCCATATGAAAGACCGGCGAGAATCAGACTGCAAACAAACCTGGACTCGTCGGAAAACATCACACAAGACCACTGTTGCGGTGTCCACAATGCATGCTCTCTACTCTAGGTTAATCGCAGGCGACATTGAGTTGCGGTAAGTGGAACACATCTGACAGGCCTACGAGCATGTAGACCAATGTGCCCGAAGCGTCTGTACACGGTCTGCCTTGAAAACTGTCGTACCGGTAGCTGAAGAGAGCTGACGAGACAGGTCTGATGCTGTGCTCCGTCTGTTTCTTTTGGCAGTAACTGCTAAATACCGGTCCTCATTCGGCGTTGTAACTCGGGGGCGACCTGTGCTGTAACATCTACTCACATTACCATCATCTCGGAATCGTTGCCAAAGCCTGGAGATGACACTCGGCGATTCCATGTTCCTCGGATACTTCCAGCTGGGTTCGTCCCCATTCCAGTCGTCCGATAATTCTACCACATAAAAAATCATCCAAATGCTTCCTTTGTGCCATAACTATGCGGTTATTGCACTGAAAGGCTTTAAAGCGCTTGTGAACAATTTTACTTCTTTGCCACCATTCCTTATATACCCCTCTCTTACACTCTCGTCATTGTGACGTACTATCCGCGCCCATCTGGTGGTTTCCTGTAATTTGCATATTCTTCTTCAAGATGTGTGTGATAATTCTACAGGTGAAATTTTTATTTTAGAGTTCAATTTCTGTGTGATTCTGAATTATCCTTAATTTATGGACATGAGTGTAAATAGATTCCAAGGTACTTAGTGTTACCCTTTCAAGGAATGATTTTATTGATAAATGTCTTCTAAATTTTAAAACTGCCTCGCTGATTTTGTGGTCTTTAGAAAAAAAAAATATTACCGCATTTTTTTTTTATATTAATTGCAATTTTCCATTCATTGAACCTGTTATCAAGTATTTTGAGATGGTCAATTAGTGTGACAGCAAATTAAGGTTTTTATATTTACAAAGAATGGCTGTATCGTCTGCAAAAACAAAAAATCACAATCAGAACTTTAGAGTTAGTAGAAATGTCTGAAATATAAAGGGAAAAATTGAAGAGATAATTTATTACATCGAGATGTACCTACTAAAATTTTATAGAGGAGTGCGTTTTATTAATTTTCAGAAAATTTACGATCGGTAATATATGAATGAACAAGTTTAATCAAGACGGTGGAAAATTTAGAATGTTTACCATATTAAATTAATAAGAATAACTTGAGGTTCTTTTTCATGTTGAAATCATTCGAACGTTTAGTTTTTAAATTCCTTCTATTAGCTCACACTCTACCTATATATATCTTGTTCAAATGTTCAGTCGTTCATAAAAATACTTTTTATTCATCCACTCAAGTTCAAATACATTTTTTTAACTTGTAGTGGATGACACTGGATGTTAATACAGTGTTTCCAAATATTAATTCAGTAATTAAATTTATTTAATTAATTTTAGTTTTTTAGATTTAATTTGCATATATCTACCATAGATGGCGCCAGATAAACTTTAAAAAAAAATGAATGAAAATTATTTTAAAGGACTTTCTGCAATAGAGTGAAAAAAAGTAGGAATTGACTTAAAAATTTTGTTTTTTATACTACTTGTTTTACTCTTTTCTTGAAATTATAACGAGAATCACATAAGCAGTGTCTCCTTAAATGGTTCATATATTTTAAATATCTGCAGAAAAAGTGGATCTGTAGATATTAAGTCCAATATTATTTGATATCATCTTCATATTATAATGAAAAAATTAATAATAAAACCATTTTTAAAAAAAACTGTAGACTTATTTAAATAATGAAAATGCATGGGTGCAGAGAAGGAAAGGAATTATGCCACAATAGGAGTTGTACATTGAAATATTTTTGAATAAATAAAAATTATGGTCTGTAGCTTTTTCCTTATTTTTTCATTTTGGTGGCATTTAAAAAATGGTTTGGCTTTTAATCTTTACTTGTTTAACTTCGCTATATTTATATATTACTTAAAAATGGCGCGCAGTTATAAGGAAACAACAAGTATTCGAAAATTTATTATTTTTTTATTATATTAACTGAAATTCAGTTCTAAATAAAGCTCAATTAGTCAGTTTATCTCATTTTACGATGAAGTTACGTGATAAAATATTACAATCGGTTCGAAACATGTGTGGACCAGCAAAGTTAATTAAATGAAATAATAAATTTATAGTTAGAACTATAAATCGAAATTTGACTGAAAAATCCATGTTTGAGCCCTGTATAATGTTTCTACAGAATTACTGAAAATGTTTCTTCAATTTGATTAAAACTGTTCGACATGTACTCATATCAGCTGGATTACATTTCCATTCTGTTCAATAAAAATTTTTTTGTAAATACTAAAATGAATAAAACGAAAACCTAACTACAAACAAAAATGATCGAAGCATGGAAAAACACTAATATAGAAATTACAAATTTTTAAAAACTAATGAATTCTTTTCCCAGCTGTTTTGGATACTGCAGGATTTCCTACTATTATTAATTGACCGAAATACTACAATATTTGCTAATACACAGATATATATATATATTTTTTTTTTTTTTTCCCGACTGCTAAGTGTACGAAAACTTCTGAGAGATAACTTTGTTACTTTCTTATTGTAGATGAATATGTTCTTAAAATATTTAATGCAGTTTTTTAAGAAAAAGTTATCGATATGATTTCTTTTCATTTTTGTTTTCTATTTATTAATTATTAATAAATAGTGCAGTATTTCACTGAAATTCGCAAATGTGCAACGATTTTTGGTAGCCACTGTATAAGGGAAACTTGAGTGAGTGAGACATTGTAAACAATGATTTTTGCTTGTAATCTAAAAGATTATTAAAATTTAAAAAATAATAAATATGTATATAAAACATAATTTTAGAATTTCTTGATGTGTTTTCTGTATATCTGTGGAATTATTCTTCCATAATAAATATTGGAAAAAAAAAATACAAAAAACTCCCTAAAAATGTTTTTTTTTCCTTCCTGAAAATAATGATGAATATATGAAGCACTAGTGTGTGAGGTTTGGTTTGTCGCTCTGCGGTCATTTTGTGCACACATTGGACTGTGGGTTTCGAACCACTCACAAACATCCATGCCACCACAGGATTCGAACCTGAAGCTTGTAATACCAATGGCCAGAGTGAGAGAAAGAAAGAAATCCCCTTAATATAAAAAAACTTCGCAAGATGAAACTATGTAAGACGCTTCAGACTGACTATAAAACGCAGATGTGTTTTAACGTAGATTAAAATAGAATGAAATTATATAAAAAACATTTTTCAGGTGTCAAATTAATAGTTCCTTTATACTGATCAAGATTTTTAAAAATTTTTATAATTAATGCATGAATCACAAATTCGAGAATTTTTTTGTAAAACATATTTGTTTCATTTGAAAATAATATTGGTTGTTTAAAATTACCTTTTTTATGAAATTCCGCGTCCGTTAATTTGGGTATTGAGTAACGTCGGTGCAACCCTTATGGTACATGGTCTATTTGCCAGCTGCATTAGAGGAAAAAAAAAAAAAAAACATTAAAATGGTTTCTTTGAAATTGCTTTAATTTGTATGGTCTGGTTAATATGTTTTCTTTTACTATGGTTCTCCTATGCAATTTCTTTTTCTCCCTGTTTTTATCCTCTTAAACTTAAAAAAAAAAAAAAAAAAAAAAAAAAAAAAAACCGCTTTCGATTACAGGCTATAAGCTTCTGTAGATTTTAGGCAGACAATGATGGTAATGACACACACACACACACTTAGAAGTTTTAATGTAATCCAAAATTAAATATTAAAACATAATTAAATAATTTATCACTGCTTCCTTAACAATTTATTTTAACTTTGAAAAATTGTGGCAATATGGCAATAAAAAAAAATCTTTTGTTTTCATAATAATTCAAGTTTACGTTTAATTAAAGAGAAATAATAATTAAAATATATAACTCAAGTCTTAAAATATACAACTCAATATCTGTTATTCATTTTATGGCAAAAATGTATCTTCAGAATAATTGTTACATGATATTTAAGAACAGATATAGCATTTTCTATTTCAATGGTTCAAAATAGTAAAAATGTTAAAATATTTCCATTCACATAAAAGTTATTTATAGTCATTATTTTGATTCAAATATTTTAAGAACTTTTGTAGAAAATTTATTGAATGATGCAACTTTTTATAACACACTGAACAAACTTATACAATATTTGAAGACTAATAAAATGAAATTTAATAATAATAAATTATTATTTGTTAAAACAGTTAATTTTGATATTGAATTTACAAACATAATCATCATATTTGAACATAATCTATTTTATTTTGTGGTTTTGGAAAATTTTTACCACCTAAGGTTTTAATTTTAAAAAAAAACTATCAAAAGAAATGTTGAAAAAAAAAAAAAAAAAAATTTTTTTCAGCAATGACAAGAGTTAAAAACAAGACATTTTTTTTTTTTTCTTAAAAGCAAAAATAGATTAAAATTTTGAATAATCATAACTTATTTTTGTGTATGACAAAATTTTCTCAATTTTATTTTAACAATAAACAGTTTGATTTTTGGTATATTTATTGTTGAACTTCTCATTTCACAAAAAAAAAAAAAAAAAATATATATAATATTTTTTTTTTTTTAAATCAAAAGTCAGTATTTTAGATGTTTCCATTTCAATTATCACTATACAAATAAAGTTTTTTTTTTTTTCAAAACGTAATATTAGTATATTCAGAATATAAGCCTCAAGAAGATTAACTTTTACTACTCTTGATCAATATATGAATTGAAATAAAGTTTTAAAATCATCAAACATTTAAATTAGGTTCAATATAATAGATGGTCAAATGACAACAAATTAGTGATAACAAAAATAACTTCTTAAAATTTTAAAGGTATGCCATTTTTAACTGATATTTTGATTTCACAGCATTAAAGGAAAACAATCATTATTTTATTAAGCATATTAGTAAGGAAAGAAAGAGATTTTTATTGCTTTTTAGTTGAAAATCAGGGAATTCTTTACCATGTAGTATTTAAAAATTTCTTGAAATTAAAATACTACATGTAGTATTGGTAATTTCTTAAAATTTTCTTTTAATAAAATAAACTCGTATTTTGTTATTCATACTGATAAATGCTTTCAGTTGTATGTTTATATATACAGCTGATTTTTGATAGCTGTCACATTCTTTTAGCTTATACTGTCTAAATGCAATTTTAACCAAAAAATTATTTACAAATACTATTATTATATTTTCAAGTTCATGAAAAGTGATGCTTATGCTCATTAAAAAATTTTTTTTTCATCTTTTCAATATTTTTTTTAATCTGATACTGAATGTATTGATTTTAGGGGCCTGATGGTCAAGTCAAAATTAGAAAACATTGAATAAAACATTTTTCTAATAATTATGCTTTTTATTATACTGAAACTGGATTTTGTTCTGTGGATTAATTTTTATCAAAACCTTGTTGTAAAACATTTTAAACTAAAATGGGCATATGGTGAATGCTTTAATCAAAACAAAGTATATGAAAAATGGGTTTTTCTCTGTCATTATTTGTTTGTGTGGTCAAGATTTAATTAAGTCAAACTTTTCTAGCAAAAATTGATAATGAACCATCTATATTTCAAATACATGGATATTTTATACACAATTTTGTAAAATAAATTCAACCTTTCTTTGTATTTTATAAATTTAATAAAAAAATATTTTGTTTGAAAAAATGCATTTATAAAATGAAATAAATGAAAGACAGGGAGAAGGAAAAAAAAAAAAAAAACATGAACATTTTTTATATTCAAAAAGTGTTGAGTAAAAAATTAACATTATGAGAAAATTCATTCAAGATTTAATGCACATAACACATTGTCTTCTTTTAAATATGTTTATTATATATTAATACTAGATTAAATATTTATTAGATACAATGAATTAATTTTGGCTGAAACAATGTAAATTGTTTGTACAGAAAAATTCATGCTATGAGACAATATACAAGTATTCATAAAATAACAAGATTTAAATTGATTATTCAGAATGAAAGTACCCAACAAATAACTTTCAACAGATAACCAAAGCAATCCAAAATATAAACACTTGTCTTTTTATATTTGAGCTCTGAAAATTTATATTATTTAAGTAAGAATGAAATTAAAGATAATCCAGAATATTTATATTGTAAAAGAAATAAAAATATTTCATAACTATATAATATTTGATAACACATGATTTTAAAAGAAATACCTTTCCTTGCATGTTTTCTTTTTACATTCTTTTGAAAATAGTTTATATGGTGTTTTTTGTCTTATTATCAATTCAATTATTCAAATCTAAAGTTTAATGTTATCTTACTTAGGCTTTGAAAATGTAAATTATACATTTTAAGTAAAACTGAAATATAAATATAAAAATGATTTCATAATAGTTTATTTCACTACACAAAATATCACCTTTCAGAATGTTTTCTTTTTACAGAATATTTTTCCCCTTTATCCTTTTTCCTATTTTTAGAAAATGACTTTTTTTCATTATTCAAAAATGATTCTTTGTTTTCTCCATGATAATTCTTGTGTTTTTTAGAATTTTTTGTCTCATTTTCAATATAGTTATCTCTATTTCTTTTTCTGACATCCTTAGAATGTTTATGAGGAGAGTTAATATGTTTTATAGCTCTCTCTCTACTTTCCAAAGTTTGTTGTTCTCTACGGTCATTGTCTTTAGAAGCACTGATCAACATATGTTTCAAGAAGCGTTTGCTGGGCGCATAATGTTGAGGTTTGGCCCAACTGTGGGCTCCATATTGTTCAGCACGGAGAGAAGCACATTTTATATCTCTAAGAAGTTCCTTTTTAGCTAATTCAAGCAGTTCTTCTTCACTGGTTTTCTGAGGCATTTCATTTTTTAGCCCAGATTCCATTTCCCTGTATGAAGAAAATAATTAAAATTATTACACAAAAAAAAAAAAAAATAACTAGAATACAATTTCAGAAAATAACTATGCCAGAGTTTTTGACAGTAAATTACTGCTTGTAACTCCATGCACAAATGTAGAAATAAAATAATAAAAAAAACTATGATAGTTTCATCGATGTTAAAATTAATTAATTACTAATTGGACAAATCCAAATTTTCCCAGGAAATCCAAACGCAATGTTTATATTAATTATATGAAAAAAATAAATTTGATTTTTTTTTATTTAAATAAATGTTATAATGTTACTTAAATTCTTATTAATAAAAGCATATTTATAGCTATATAATAATTTTTAAATTGTTGTAAAGGACATGTAACAACACATTTATTAGATTTAAAAAATAAAAAATTTGTAGCAAAAATTGATTTAAAGTAAAAAAATTTTAATTATGATTTCAATTATAATATTTAAATAATCTATTACAGTAGTAGTTATCGGCAATTATATTATATACAATAATTATTACTATATCCCAAAACTATAATTGCTTTGCACATGTAAACATTTAAAAGAAAATTCTCGAATATTACGCATTATCAATCAAGCTATAACTTTCAGGTGAACATTAGACATATTCACTCTATCAAGTGTATTGCTAGATATTACTATGCTGAAGTAATATCTATCAATACACTTGAAACTAAAAAGTTTTATGTAAAAATCATTACACTTAAAAAGTTAAAGGTTGTTTTTAATCAAATATAGAATAAAAAAAAAAAAAAAAAATTAATTAGCTCTAAAATAAAAATTTGGAAAACGTTAACATTGAATTATTTTTGCGAAAACAAATATCACAAAATTAAATAATTTGATAATATTTAAAGGAGTTGCTAAAGAATATATTTTTAACATTATATAAAAATTCGTATTAAACATATACTCGAATACAAAATAAAATTGTGGAGAAAACAAAGAGGTTCAGATATTACCTAGCCACTACATTTCCATCAACATTGAAAACTAAAGTAATGCAATAATATGAAGCTAATTTTCTCAAAAAGAATCACTATTATTCGTATCCTTCTGATGATTATCTGCAAGCGGTTTGCAAAGCATGAATCGAACAGTAGCTTGTGTTTACAATACTATCGATGGATCAAATCCGTATAAATGGAACGAATCATGATACGTATCATTCATGTTCATCCGCTTCGAACCAACACTGTTCGGTTCATACCATTCGACTAGTCAAAAATAAATATGGCGTGCCTTCTTAATTGTTACAACTTTCTGGAACATGACTGAGGCTCGCTGATAAAAGGAAATAAAAGGGGCTTGTTTTTCGAGATCAAACTGAAATACTCGGAAAGAGTCTACGCCAGCAACATTTATGACATACTCACTCCAATCTGGATACGCCTTAAGAAGTTGAAAGAGCGGTTTGGAACGGGAACAGAGAGGATGGAGAATAAGCTTCTGATCGATTGGTACTCTACTACTCTTTGATTGAAATCGTCTATTGAAGACTCTTCTATTGAAATCCAACATTAAAGTATCTACATGTCAAGGCATCAACTGAAACAAGTTTTGAACATGTATGCATTTGAAGTTTAGAAATTGAAGAGATGTTTTTATACTAAAGTTAATCAAGATTGAATAGTGAGCCAAATGTCAAGAGTGAATTGCCTATTAACTAATTCTGACACATATTAACTAGATAACTTGTCTTCTTATTCACTAGACAAGTTACCTACTATCATGTCGAGGGAAAGAGTTTAACATTAATGTACATGTGTTGAAATATTCTCAAGAGTTCAGGAACGTGGATATGACTAAGTATCTAAAGTATTCTTGATGTAGCTGTTACTGTTGAGAGGTCTACAATTCTGAGTAGTTGTGATCGAATTTACATCCAATATATATATGTGTATATAGCTGTGATCAATTGTATCCATGTTTTTTTCAATTTATCTGAATTGAAATTTTTCCAGTATAACGATGTGTGTTACGAGATACTTCAGGGCTCTAGTGTGTTTGTTTATTAATAACTTTATTCTGTCAACAACAGAACCGTATGTTGCCGTGTGGCAACATAAGGTTGTTAAAAGGAAATCAGATTGTGCAGCAGGTTTTTGCCAGTAATTTTAGATATAGTAATGAATGAGATGGTTTTTCAATGATTAATTTAAAAGTGTCATTTTGCTTTAAAAATACAATGTTTAATTATATTGATATTATAACTTCTGAGGAGAACGGACCTCTTCAGGTCCCTTTGAAAGTATTTTCTACTACATCTGATTGAATATGGGAGAAATTAAAGAAATATGATATCCGAATTAAAGATTCTCAAATTGCCGCCTATGAGTTTTTTTCGCCACTGAAGTTTCCATTAGGGTCACCTCGACAACTTAATTCACTATCTCAAGCAAACCGAAGAAGAGGTAAAGCTTGTGGGACCCTGTCCTATTGCCAGTTGCATACATTATTATCCAAATATTCAACCACAAACTGATTATTCTACCTCGGATCAGCAAGGTCTCTTCTCCTTGAAAGAAGCATGTCGCTAAAAAAAAATTAAAAAGAAATCGGCTCTGAAACAGTTCCCTATCTAAAATACTTTCGAGAGCTCGAGAAAGAAAAAAAATTAATATTGAAGAGGTCGTCTCCCTAATCTTAAATATCCTAAATCCTAAATATTATAGGAAGTGTATTTAATGAAGAAATTGAAATCAAGCTATTCAGGAACTATTTGAAATGTTTTGCACCCTCTGATAAGCTACTACAATCATTAATTACTTTCCTTACGAACAAAACTTTGGAGATAAACCTTTTCCGAACATCGCCGAAATCAAAGAGACTAATTAAAGGTGTAATTAAAGATCTTTTGACTACGATAAATCAGTCGACATTGAAAATGCCCTTTCTAGCAACTTCCAATACATCAAAGTTATTCAACTGCAAAACAAATCCAAGAAATCGCTACCAGTATGGCAATTCATCCTCCCCCAGGAGTTGCTCAAAATTAAAAAATTTTGAGGTTAAACGTTTCTACCTTATGGTCATCATTGAGAGATATAACCATAGACTAGCAAATACCCAGTTCTTTAACTGCATGTATTTCTGTCATGGAAGTAGCAATTGTAATTCAAAAGTTCGATGCTTAAAGTGCGGAGAGTTACATTTATTTAAATAATGTCTCATTGAAAAGCCCACTTGTATTAACTATGGTCATAAGGACACTTTACCCCCTGAAAGGGTGTAAAAGCTACCGAAAGCTTTCACTCAAAAATTATTACAAAAAAAAAAAAAACCCCACTCCTCAGCAAAATACTTTTAATCCAAGACCAATTGATGCGCAAATTTCCTTTGTCTCTATATTAAAAATGAAGCTTCTACCCAGTCTCAATCTGTAACTTTTGTACCTCCTAGCATTCCAAAAGATCTGGTTCATAACAAAACACGCTATGTCTTAAAACAATTAATAAATATTTTCATTGCAGGAGTTGAAAAGATACACCCTCGACTATTTTAATGTAAGAATCCAATCGAAAAATTGCAGGTCTTCATTTTCTGGGTGGTTTATCCAGAAAGAGTTCTTTCAACAGATCAAAGACTCATTAGCTTACAAAATAATGAAACGTCAAAGGACCTGATAGATGATACTCACAATGCTTGTATCAGTCAATTTTTCTAAGCAATGGAGCGGTATATTTCTGAATATGATTAGGTGCTTTGTCTTGTGATTTTCGAAATTAAATAAATTGAATAAATAAATAAACTGAAATAAATAAGTTGGGAATAATAAATTGAATATCTTTAGTTACTCGTAAATAACAGTGGGGCTGACATGTTCGTAGGTTGACAAATAGATGGCGCTACTAGTATTAAATTCATATGATTTTTTTGTTAGCCCTAACCTTCAAAAGACACGTGTATAAATTTGACAGCTGTTGCACTATTAGTATGTGAGTTATAGCATTTTTAGTGAAGCAACTTTTCTTAATTTGAAAAAAATGGATAAAAAAGGAATTTTCGTGTGCTAATTAAAGCATTGCTTTTTGGCGAAAAAAATACTATTGAAGCCAAGGCTTGGCTTGATAAACATGATTTGGACATTGCACCAGGAAAATCAACCATAGAGAAGCGATTTGCTAAATTTAAACAAGGCGAAATGAGTACCGAAGACGATGCACGCAGTGGATGCCTCAACGAGGCTGTTACAGACGAAAAACATCAAAAAAAAGTCCACAAAATAATTTCTGATAACCGTAAAGTGAAGTTGATTGAGATAGCTGAGACCCTAAAGATATCAAAGTAACGTGTTGGGCATATCGTGAATGAATATTTGGATACGCGAAAGCTCTGTTCAAAGTGGGTGCCGCGCAGAGCTCACAATCGATCCAAAACAACAACGAATTGATGATTCTAAGCAGTGTTTGGAGCTGTTCAATCGTAATAAACCCGAATTTTTGCGTCGATATGGGACAATGGATGAAACATGGCTCCATCATTTCCCACCGGAGTCCAATCGACAGTCAGCCGAGTGGACTGCACGTGATGAACACTATAACTTCACTAAAAATGCTGTAACTAACATACTAATAGTGCAACAGCTGTAAAATTTATACACGTGTCTTTTGAAGGTTAGGGCTAACTAAATATCATATGGATTTAATATTAGTAGCGCCATCTATGTTTCAGCCTATGAACTTTTCAGTCCACCTGTTATTAGAAATAAAACATTTGCCTGATTGGATTGATTTTAATTTTACATAATTTTCATGTCCAGTTGTGGAAGAATGTGGAAGAAATCTACAATAAACAGACCTTTATTAAACTTTGTTTATTGAAGCTTTATTAAAACTTTACATTTTAAACCAGCTTTTTAAAAAAACTTTTTATCGCATTTGGTAACAAATACTATTTTTTAAGTCATCTAGGTAAACCCGTATTTCATTAAAAAAAAAAAAAAAAAAAATCATAGCTACATTCATCGATAAAAGTGGGTAAAATGTTATGTTTTTAAGCTTTTTTTTTTTTTTTACATTTTTGTTTATTGTTGCGTCGCATGAATTTAATGATTTTGCAATTGATTTCTTAATCGATGGATTTTCTGTTGTTACCTTTCTATTGTTTTGTTGTTGCTATCGAAACATTAGCAACGCTAAGTATTTAGATTATTATTTGGAATCTGATTTCCTTTTGAATGCATTGATTGATGTTTTTTAAGATCATTCCATTCCAAACCCATTTACTGGTGGCATTTTGAAAGAATAATAAATAAAAATATTAGACGATATTTTTAATTTTGAATTATATATAATTAGCAGAATTTTATTGCATAATATTTACATTTTTTCAATCCTGTATCGAAATAATGCTAAAAATATGCTAATTTTCTCTAAATGTATGTAAATTAAAATATTTTCGGAGAATAATGTATAATAGTATAATAGATAAATTTAAAAGAATTTAAGGGGCTCCTTCTCTCAGAGCCAAGTGCATTTGAAATAGCTGTGAGATAGATCAAAAGAATAATATATATTGCAATTGTTTATGAAACATCTTTTTTCTAATGTAGCTGGAAATACAGGGACAGCTATCCTTATGCCATTAGCAAGGGCTGCACCACTGTTACATTTAGCACTATCCGGGGCACGTGTAGCTTGAAGATATGCAACGGACGCGAGTAACACTACCCACACAACACTCTACGATCATATTAGATCTGGACCTACTGTTTAAAGCGGATTCTGAACCACTACAAACATCCATGGCACCACCGGGACGCGAATCCGAAATTTGTAGTACCTTGGCCAGAGTTCTAGCCACTCGGCCCTTGCTCATGAAATATAGGATGTAAAAAATAAAAAATAAGAATAAAAAAAACAGCAATTTTCTAGTTTGTATTTTAGAATAAAATATATTCATGATTAATTATAAAAATAATATTATATTACGTAACACTATAGTTAGGGACATTTTTTTATACCTATCTTACACCCATCAAATTGTCGAGTACAGAAAACCATGTATTTTCTTAAGAAAAAATGATTAATTTAATTTAATAATAATTGCAATCTTAACATATTTAATATAAGTTAATTCAATTTGTTACTATTGCATAAATAAACACAAAATTATACAAAATTTTATTCACATATTTATTCCAAGCATTTTTTGCGGTCATATTTGTATACATTTTCCTCAAACATTCTTTTTACATTTAATCTAATTACCTTTACTTCTATTTTTGTTTCAAAAAGCCGATTTGACATGATTTGCGCAGTTGCGAATTGTTAATACATGGAAAGAGAATCCTTGAATCTATTTCCTTGTATTCTCCGACAAAATCTTCAAAATCCGTTAAAATGACAGTTCTCGTAAACCCAGCATCAATAAACATTAGGTTGAACGGAAAGTAATTCAGAATTTAGATCGACAATTTTGAAGGGGAAAAATATTTAATGTTGCACGTAGTTAATCATTAATATATTCTCCGTCATTTTCTATGACATTTAAGTAAGTTTCGGAAAACTTTTTGATTCCATCTTAGAAGAACTTTTTCTGCAAAATACCCATTTAGAGAATTTTCGGCATTACACAACTTTTTCCCCCATAAAGAAAATAATGAAATGATGAAACAATAAATATAAAAACTTAATAAAATAAAAATAATAATAAAAACCTAAACAGCCTAAGGGCCGAATGACTAGCGCTCGGTGCCATGGATATTTGTAATGGTTCAGAATATGGATCATATTATAGTCGATTACGCTGATCGTCTATCGTCATTTGTTCATTTATTGCCACTCTCCAAAGTTCCAGTCTAAGATTTCCCAGGGGGACTATGAATAGAACATCCGTTTGACCGTCCCTCCTTTTTTTCTTTTTTCTTCCCCTCCCTTCAGAGAAAATCACGTTTAGGACTTATCATGGATCAGTGATACTTCCTTACTTTAATCTTAGCACTCCCCCAGGCGAGGGGTAGGAATCTCTACCTCAGGGGTGCTTCAACTTGCACAAATACTCCATCAGTATTTCGTAATGGCTTTCGATTTGGCAGACACATGGCTCTAAAACCAGTTTTAAACAGTAGGTCCAGCTCTAATATGACTAATATTACTACTACACCATACCACATCACTGTGCCCAGAGCTGAGTTGCCCCTTTACAGTTTGAGAATGATGCGGGTGAGATGTCTGATTGAGCTCTGTGACACTCTACAGTCATATGTGACCAGGACCCATGGCTTAATGTAAATTCCGAACCACTACAAATATACATTGCATTGCCGGGATTCAAACCCCAAGCATGTAGCATCTAGCGCCAGAGCGCTACTCTCGGCCAGCGGGGCCTGAATGACAAACTTGACTTAACAACAAAGTTTTCACAAAGATTTGGCGAAACCCGGAAGATATTTCGAGATTTGGCGAAACCCGGAAGATATTTCGTGATTTGGCGAAACCCGGAAGATATTTCGAGATTTGGCGAAACCCGGTCCATGGTCTGTCTGCCGATTGACAAATTCCGAAATAGGAGATGCATTTTTTTACTGGGGTAGAGTTGTCAGCACTACGCCCAACTGTCTTGTTAGACCAAGACTTACGGTTTAAAGTGGACTCGAACCACTACAAACATCCCCGGCACCGCCAGGATCCGAACTCGAAACCTGTGGTACCGAGCGACAGAGCGTTTGTCACTCGGCTATCAGGACTCAAAAGTCTAACATGACTGCAGAGCATTGGACGTAGAGCTAACAACCTTACCCCTGCAAAAAGAAAGCATCTGCTGTCTCGGCATCTGCCGATAGTTGCGCCAATGAAGAAGAAACAGATAATAATCTCATGAGGTTATGTCTAAACTATGTCTGTAGATAATGATGTATTTTCGTATATCTACTTAAAAAAAAAAAATTCCAGTAACACAATGCACTTTTCAAACTTTATTATAAAAAACATGAAAAGTATAGTATTTTACAACATTAACAAAAAAGAGAAAACAAAAGTAAGTAACAGGTTGTTCTGAATATAAAAATGATAAGCAATGCAAGGTTTTCCCAGATAATTTTGATGAATTCTTTGAATATGAAAAGTTGAGTTGAAGTCCTATTATGTTCCATTAGCTACCATTATATTGACAATATATATTCCATTAGCTTACTACATTAAAACTATAATTTTTTAAAACAAATTTATCTTGGATACTGTTTTATTATGAATTTGGTTTAGCATATTGATAACACACACAAATTTGGAATTTTTATTGGCAAGTTTTGCAAGGTTGATCTAAAATTCATATAATTTATTTTTGTTTTGTCAGACTCACAAAACCAGAGTCCTAAAACAATTTGAATTACAATGGTTTTGTGAATTTTCTCTCCATTCTATAATAGTAAATATACATGAAAAAAATAAGATAAAAATGTTGAACATTTTTCGTATAAATGGCGTAACTGATATAAATTCGAAATTTTTTTATATTTTTATTTTGTCGACATAACTTAATGAAATATTTTGTAGTAAAACCGGATTTCTAGTAAAAAAAAAGAGAGAGAGAATTTGGCAAAAGTAAGATCAATGCCTTAAAATAAATTTCTTACAATTGTTGGAGTCTTACGTCACAAGAATTTCAGAAGTTATCATAGATATGTAAAACATTTAAAAAATAAATCAATATTAAAAAAAAGTTAATTGAATATACTATTTTGGAAAACAGGCTATCCATTTATATTCACGCACAGAAAGTTCATCAGTATCCTATAAATTACGTTTCGATGTCCAAATCTGATTCTCTAGAAATTAATGACCATCAACTGAAACTATTGTTTATTACAAACTATTGAAGACTATCAATTGAAAACATTTATATTCGCACACAGAATGTTCATCAATATTCTATGAATTACGTTTCGATGTCCAAATCTAATTCTCTAGAGATTACTGACTATCACTTGAAACAAGTAAATTGATGAGACAACATAAAAAATTAAATACACCAGTATAAAAATATAATTCACATACATAATGTTGAATATGTTATTTTCAAAACAGACTATGTATTTTCATCCAGTTATAATAACTTCTTGTCCTGAAAATTCACATCAATATTCAAATTTTTTTTAATTACTTTAATGCTATTTTGAAACAAATATACCAACCAAAGGACAATGTAGAAACAATGCATCTTTACAGATCGTTTACGGTAACTTTTCCACCGCAACTTGTAAATGTTATTCATTAAATGTACTCCAATATAAAAAATATAATTGAATAGATCATGCACAATGTTGGATATGTCATTTTCAAAACAGACTATCATCCAGATATAAAAACCTCTTAATCATATTGCCCTGAAAATTTGTTTCAATGTCCAAATTTGATTTTCACTGCATCCATTACTTTAATGCTATTTTGAAACAAATAAACTAACGAAAGAACACAGTAAAAACATTAAATGTACTCCAATATAAAAAATATAATTGATTAGAACATACACAATGTTGAATATGCCATTTTCAAAACAGACTAAATATTTTCATCCAGATATAAAAAAAAACCCTTCTAATCATATTGTCCATCAATGTCCAAATTTGATTTTCTCTGCATTAATTACTTTAATGCTGTTTTGAAACAAGTATACCAACGACAGAACATAGTAGAAACAATACATCTTTTCAGATCATTTACTGTGTTTTCCACCACAACATGTAAATGTTATTGCAGTACAAATCATGGTAAGAGTTTAATATATACAATTTATTAGTGCTAGGGGTGTTAGTAGGAGTAGGGGCAATGATAGGGTCCGGCGTAGATGGGTACAAGGTAAGCAGTTCCTTGCGTCTTCTCCTTCCTCTTTTCTTTTCTGAGGCACTGTGCACCACACAGAAACATGCAAGAGGAGGACAGCGTCAAGGCGACTCCCAGCCACGCTAGGACGTAAGACCAACCGTAATAACTTCTGCTGTATATCTGGAGCACCTTGGAAAATAAAAAGAAATATTGATTAATGAATATCCAAAAAGAATTTTCTATTGATATGTTCCCCTACTATTAGTATATTCTGTACATTGATATATTCCCCCACTACAAGCACTATTAGTATTCCCTACTGTATTCCTGTCTAGTATATTTCCTCATTATTAGCACTATTAGTGTTCTCCAACTATATTCCCGTACTCTAGTATATTCCTCTACTATTAGCACTATTAGTATTCCCCAACTATTTCCCCGTACTTTAGTATATTCCTATATTTCAAGAAAAATTAAATAATATAATTAAAAATATTGTATTAAATGAAATGTAATTAAAAAGTATCTTGTTATTTTATAATTTTAGAAACATTTATTATTTTTTTATAAATTATTGATTTTTTTGCGGCTAATTTTGTTCTCTATAAAATTCATAAATTCACTAATTTATAGTAAAAAAAAGGAAGGAGTGGGTGACTTCAATAGGTTCGAGGACCCTTGTCTTTAGAAAATAAGCTTTGACTTTAAAATTTCCTCAGGTAATTTAACTCTCGATACGTGACATATTTCCACCCAAGTCTACTCGTTATCAACATATGCCATTAGTAGAATCGAATTTTTGTACTCTCAACATCAGTATGAGTATCACTGAGCTGGAATATTTTTTTTTTCAAATGCATTAAACCATGAGCTAAGTAAGCCATTTGAAATTAGGATTTAGTTTTAAATAATTGAGAAAATTTATATTGATAAGAAAATTATAAGATAAGAAAATTAATTAGTAACATTAAATTGATAAGAAAATAAAATCGATAAGAAAATTAATTGATAATAAAATTAAATTGATAAGAAAATTGGTAAAAATTAAATATATTCTAATCGAATCTTTATTTTATACATAAAAATTATTACATTTTTCATATTCATATTGTCTTATTTTAAATAGCATAAAAATTCAACTTAGAGTTTATTACTGGCAGCAATAAATTTACGATCGATGAAGCTAGCAATAAAATACAACATGGTTTGTAGAGAATTAAATGCTTCAAAAATTTGGATTTCAGAAAGACAAACAATAATGATTTCCATGCATTTTATTTTATAACAGAAACTTCTATTCCTTATGTTAAAATTTGCAATATTTTTTAAAACAAAATTTGGTTGACTGTTTCGCTAATATGGAAATAATGAAAAACGTCTTGTTTTTTTTTTTTTTAATAATGATGAATAGTAAAATTTTGAACTCACTTCTGGCCATCTACTGAAACTCATCTCTGGAAAATTGAGCTTTTCGTACTCATAATGTGGAATGGCATGCCACAGTCCAATTGCAGAAGCGACAACCAGACCTGCAATGATACCAGAAATTCATTTATAAAAATGGTGAAAACATTCAACTGTTTTACCGAAAACTTGTATTCTATATCGTTATATTGAACAATTGAATAGAATATAACTTGAATTGAAGAATTGATATTGTATTCATATTTTATATTGTATTCATATTTTATATTGTATTCTATATTCTTCTTGTATACAATATTCGAAAAGTTGGAACTTGTATTCTGTATTCTAGAATACAACTTGAAATTTGTATTTTATATTGTATTCTATATTCAATATTGTATTCTATATTCAATATTGTATTCTAAATTTTATATTGCATTCTATATTGTATTCTATCTTCTACTTGTATTCAATATTCTAAAATTGAATTTGTATTCTATATTCTATATTGCATTTTTATATTCTATATTGTATTTTATATTCTATATTGTATTCTATCTTCTAATTGTATTCAATATTTTAAAAGTTGGAACTTGTATTCTTGTATCTACTATTGTACAACATCTAAAATACCTTTTTAGAATACTATTCCTGCATTCAAACTTAGAAGCCCTTTTTTTTTTTATGAATTAAGTGCAGAGAATTGACTGATAACTTAATTTTTTTTTAAAGTTAGCCTTTTATTTAAAGGTTTACGAAAAATATTACTTTTACTTTAAATAACCACAATGTTTACTTTCTGAAAATATTTTATCCCTGCTTTGAAACCCAAGACAGTTTCATTTTTTTAATGTACCATTATTATTAATAAAAAAATTATCTAATATTTAATCATTTGTAAAAATCATTTTTTTTTTAATTTTAATTTTAAAAAAATTTTATTTAATACATTGCAGATTGGTTTATAATACTTTTTTAAAACATTATTATTATTATTATTATTATTATTTTTCAAACAAGAAATCATATTTTTATTTAACACTTTAATGTACACCAGCTACCAAAAATTAAGAAAAAAAAAAAATGTTGAAAATTTTCGATTATACAGCAAAAAACAAGATTTTTCATAAACAAATATACTCAAATTGATATAGATTTTCACTTAAAATATAGATTACCAAAGAAAATAAATTAAATATATATTTAACCAAAATATAACTGCCAACGTATAGATTTTCAAAAGAAATATACATAAAACGTAATGCTACTTCAGAATATGATGAACAAATTATTAAAGCTACTGATATTTATCGTCAGTTGAAACTCGGATTCAATTTTTAAAAACGTCTGCAATTTCTGCAAGCACCTATAGCAAGTTTCTGCAAGTTTCATATTGAAACACAAAAGTACAATTTCCGTTAACTAAAATTTGTTATTTTATAAGAATTAGGAATATTACACCCAACTATTACATGAATTTTGAGTTGAGAATGATATATATCTTAATCGAATTATTTTAGTTCAAACTGGTATTTAACAATAAAATATCACAATTGTCCAAAATTTTTAGCATGATAGCATATTCTGCAAAGAGAATTTTTTTTTGTACTTTGAGCAGTGTGTTTAAATTATTACATAAAAATAACAGCTTTTTAACACAGAAACACAATTTACGTTTGTCAACTTCTGTTATCTGTAATATTTTAAACGGCATTTGGATAAATTGAGATAAAAGCAGCATCAGCTAGCATGCATCGCAAAGCACCAAGTCAAGTCAAGTCAAGAAAGACAATTCATTAAAAAATAAAGCAAGTGGTAAAATAAAAAAATGTGTATATGAGGAAACAGGATAAACGCTCTCTATCCACCTAACATCCCTCGAGGACCTGAGAGAAAGTCGTGCTTTCCTTACGGGGATATAAGAAACAACAAACAAGACGGAAAAAAAAAGTTAATGGATTCCATAATATTGTTAGGAACATTATGGAATCAATAATGGATTATTTTTATGTTAGTCAATATTGTATTCCGTTAATGTATGCCAAGAGCAGTTAACGGTCGGATTATGTTGACAAAGCATCGTCTCCTGCGAGGTAGTGGTCTGATGGTCAATTGGCTAGCGCTTTGGTACAAAAAGCTTCAGGGTCGAATCCTGTCGGTGGCATGAATGTTTGTGAGTGGTTCAGAATCCCCGTTTAATTTGTAGGTCCCGTTCTATTTAGCCCAAAGTGTGCACAAAATGACAGTAGAGCGGCAAACCTGCTTGGAAAAATTATTATTTTTTTTTTTCAAAAATTACCACCAGACAAGTTGATTTTCTAAGCAAGTCACTTGCACACATTTCCACACACAACATCGAGTCTCTACTTTTCTGAAAGACTGCATAGACTGCAACACATGCTTGCAAGGGATTCGAACGTCACCCTGCTTGTTAGCTACGCATATTAGATTTGGTTATCCCAGTGTGGGTCTGGTTTAGTATAGCCCCACTATAGCCCTTGCATGTCGTGAAAGGCGACTAAAATGGGTACCCAATGCCATGGGGTATAACCGTGTGGGGTAAAGTCAGATTTCTCCCTTTGGTTGCCCCATGTCTTTGTGCCACAAGATCAAGGACGAAATGCTGCTGCATTTTTTTACTCTTTATCATGACTCGTTATGGGTTCATGGACTTGGTCTAGATGGTGCTGTCGACGAAGTGGGATAAGATACAACAGAATTGACTATGAGTTGAGTATATAACGGATAATCTGATATTAATAACAAATTTTTCTTTTTAAACCATAATACTCTATTGCTAAAGTTAACCAATTTTGTCTGATTAGAGTCTAAGAGTTAGAGTTTACACGCACAAAATCGAATAAATCTTATTGCCAGACGTGTTATTTGACAAATCCTTCACGGCCTGTGCTCGTTCGTGCCAAGAAAGTGAATGGAACGTGAAATCCCATGCGATGCGATGACCCACATCCTGACCCATTCGACTGTGGGTTTCATTCCTGTCCATCTCAGTGACAAAGATATTCTTTTATCTCGCTGCTTTGAATTTCCTTATTTATAGTTCACATGCTGAATAGAAAATTTGTATTCTTTCGTCTTCGCTACTGTCCTACATAACTGCTTGCTTGCTTTTTCCAAAGTAGGGGAACTGAATTTGTGCTTTCCGATTCGCAATTCTTTTGAAATTAGCTTTTGATGATTGATGTTTCCTTTTCCAGGTATTATTAGCAAAATGAGTTATTCGGATTCAGTGATAAGTAAAAGTAAAATAAAATTTGAAACATCCTAACATGAAATTAAGACACCACATGGTCACTATGCGTTTATTTATATACTGATGAATTTTCTGTGGTTTTTGCAAGATCGCCAATACATTAAGAAACATTAAGTGCCTCTATTTTGAAAAGGGGCAAAAAACCTTTTGCGACGTGTACCACCTGTATCCCAGACACCTGTTGAAATGTGCGGGTCTTGACAGGGATGACGTAAACATTTGTCATCATCTTGTTTATGATTTGATCTAGTCTGCGGTTAGATGATGTAGAATAAGACAACAACAACAACCAATACCTTATTCATATCAAATTGATAATATTTTAGAATAATAATGTAGTGCGCCGATTAATTGGTATATTTCAAGAAATAAAATTTCAATCAATTTTAGGTAAAGATTATGCTTATTATGCCAAACATGCATGGAATTTTTATCTACTGGCGACTTTTAAACTGAAAATTGTACGATAGTAGTAATAGGACATAATTAATGTCCCTTTAAACATAGTATGTTTCCGAATATAAGCAGAGAGTGTGTTTTTCTTCAAAAAATTTACCAAAGTTCAAAACTCGAATAAAAGCTGAAATGAAAAAAACATTTTGTGGCATTCATTGTTAATGGTACCGCAATATTATTTTTTGGTGTAAGTTTTGATACTTTCTATTAGCTCGGCAAGCATTTTGTCCAACATTAGACTTTTCGATTTGTGGAAGACGCAACAAAACAGTAATAAAAACAATTTCGAATATAAAGCAACTCATTTTATTAAAACTAGTAAATCATTTCATTTAAAATTGAATTTTTCATGAACTTAAGAAATAAAAATGTGCTTTATTTAGCTTATTTATCATTTGCGCTCGTCTAACGTAAAAGTACCTACGTTTTTGCGAGATTAGCTGATATTCTAATATAAATACTACTTATATAAATCAATTAAGCTTTCTAAAAGGTTTTAAAAATACTCGGCTTATACACGGAAGTATACGTTATTTTAATCACATCAACAATTCCGACTTATCAATCCTTGAATTATGATATTTAAATAAATTTACAGAAAAAAAAAAAAACAAATATCGTGAAAAATTGAGTCAAGTATATTGACAATTTTGCTTATTTTGCCCAGTTGAAAAAACATTCCATATTAATAATAGTATTTTATTTAATAAGTCAATAGAATAGAGAATTGTGATTATAATTACTATAATAATTAAACAGACCAGCCAAAATAATTTCTTAAATTTTTTTCATAATTTAAGAGATTTCTTATATATTTTTGGGTGTATTGATTCCAATTATGTAATTACGGTTTCCTTTTATCACCGACTATTTTTCTGCAAATTCCCTTAATTTTCCCTTTCATGTTAAAATATAATGTTGTAAAATGAAAGGTATTAAAGAAAAAAATGTAAATAGAATTCTATTTTTTTCTAAATTATAATAATAAAAGTTGGCAAGGTATTGTCCTTTCTCATAATTATCAAACCCCGTGTCCTTGTCTGCGCAAGATGACCGTAGAGCGACAAACCAAACCAAACCATAGTAATCCAAAGGTTTGTATTTTTCTAAACTTTTTATTCTAAAAGTTTTTGAGTAGTTCTTTCTGTTATTTGAAGTTTCTCGATGGAGGGATGAGCAGTAATTTCTCAACCTATTTACATCCCAACTACCTTAGAATCTTTTTTTTTTTATGTTATAATATGTTGATATAGCTCACCCGCTTCTTCACTCACTGGCTACGAGATTTTCAGGTGAAAAAATTAAAGTGTGATTGTAGAAAATGAACCTTCGAACTCGTATTAGACCCAAATTTTCATAACATAGTTTGAATCACATTTACATAATTAGTATCTTTTTGGTTAGTGTCAAGGAACTTAAAAACAATTTTTTTGAATGCAGTCTAAGCATCTTTTTTTTTTTTTTTAGTTCAGCTTGAAAGGTATTGTTTTGGATCAATTTTCCTGTCAGAGCCATCATCTTTCAATTTTGCTTCAGACAAACTAGATAATTTGTTTTGCATAACTACGGAAAACAAGGTTCACTTTGAGAGATTGCTTTTACAAATTGCTTCATGAGGTACAATTTTTGTTTGGAATGCTGAGAGTAATATATTTTAAGGGTCTACCACACTCAAATGTTTAATGTTTTTGCTTTCAAAGGATACTTCATGCAAGTTGGAATACCTGAAAGATTTTTCCCCTTGTAAACATTTTCTTTAAACTTTTAAACAAACATAACCTACCTCGTAAAAAAGCAAAAAAAAAAAAAAAAAAATCGTTAGTATACAAGTTTTACCTAGAAGTAGACAGTTTTATTTCTAATTACGTTTTTTGAGAACAATTTAAGTACAGCATTTAAATTTAAATATTAAAAAATGTTGAAACATTATTACAGCATTAAATATTGTAATATATTTTATTTAATGTTTTTTATTTTTTTTTATTTTATTGCTGATTTAAAGATCAGAACCTTTGTCCGTTACGTGCTAGTACGCCACATCAGTAAAGGATCCCTTATAACTCTAGGGTGATCCCATTATTTTGATAATCACAGTATATATATATATATATATATATATATATATATTCTGCTTTATATATATATATATATATAGTAGAATAAATGTGCACTGAGTAATTTTCTATGTTTTTTTAATTTTTTATTTTTTATGGTCACATTATAGCCACATAGATTTATAGCAGAATTACTTTAGACATGCGAAAGACATTTCACATGTCTGTGCAATTAAAAAATCAGAATATTTTATTTTTTCTTCAATGGATTTATGTCTGCTACAAAATAAAAACAGACAAATAAAATACTGACATAAAGTTTACAGCTTGATAAGAATATTTATATTTATTTCCAGCTACAATAGCTTTCTGCTGAAGTAGAATTTTCTGAACTTTCTATGTTTTCCTGTTTCATATGTATTTTGACTTTTAACTGAAATATATGCTTTAGTTTTTGGTATATTAAATGCAAATGATGTAAATAAAAATATTTATCGCCATTTCACTTAATCGCCATAAACTGAGTGTGACTAATTTAGACTAATGCGTGACTAATCTAATTATGAAAATTATCTTTTTTTACTTCTTGGATCAATTACACTCTCAATGCCATGCATATTTTCGAAAAATTATCTTTCCTGTTCATCTTGAAATCAGCCATTCGAAAATAAGACTTGCTTTTTAGTGCATTTCCGACTTGCTTTGTAGCATCAGACTTTCAAATATTTACCTCCTCTGCCTGTTTCCCCTGGGAAGATTTGAGGATTCCAGTTCTTCTGATGCGTCTTTTCCCTGGCGTTATTTAAAAGGCCACTGACATTTCTTTGACATCATTTGTACTTTTTTCTATTTATTTAAAATTATCAAGTTTTTTTCTTTTGGAAGTTTTTCTATGATTCTTTTTTTTCTACGTGTTTGGGTTTACAGGGAACTCAGATGAGATATCATAAAAGTAAATATTGTTAAAACTTTTAAAAACAATTTTATAAGTAATTGCAAATAATTCATCACTTATAACTTCTCTGAATTGCACTTTCTGAATTAATCCCCAGTTCTCTTTCTTCTTCTTTATCAAGTGTCAATTATATTGCTGTTGTTTCTTATCCCACTTGGTGGACAGCAACATCTGGACCAAGCTCATGTGGTCTCATGGAACGAAAAAGCAGCTTCTGTTGTGATGGGGCGCCCGTAAGTAGAAGTCTGACTTGACTCTTTGACGATGACTTTTTACGGGGTAAGGTTGTCAGCCCTACGCCCAACCCTTTACAGTCATATTAAACAGGGAACCACGTCTTAAAGTGGATTCCGAACCTCTACAACCATCCATGTCACAGCCTGGACTCGAACCCTGTGGTACCGAGCGCCAGAGCACTAGTCACTCAGCCATCACGCATGCCCTAGTGTCAATTATAGGCCTATTTTTAAGACTGGAATATGTCTTTGATCAATGCAATTGATCAATGGTATGTTCTTAATGAGCACAATGCGTTAATATAAGCTAGTTTTATTACATCACTGACAAGTAGCCATCAATTATAGCCAACAAAGGTTTTCAGCAGAGGTTAGTATGGCAAACACTGTTCTTATGAAGTAGAAAAATGCTTCTGATGTCATCTAGCAAGATTCACTAGCGTCCTATGTTGTATTGTTGTAATACTTATGTGTCTTTATTCATTTCTACTATAAGTTTGGTAGGTTTAAAAATAATGCTGGATTGGCAAATTCTGCTCTTTAGCAAGACATTCATGCTAGCACAGTAGTATTTGCCCTATTGGATCCAATAGTTCCTGAAATGAGAGCTTGTCCAACTTCACTCAGAAACTTTATCTTTGACAATTAATGGCTGAAGCACGTCTCTACGAATTTAAATATTTTCCCTATTAGATTCAACAGTGCAGCAAATTAGAGCTTGTCCAACTTCAACAGAACCTTTATTATTGACAATTAATGACTGAAACACGTATCTTCGAATTTAAATATTTCCCTATTAGATCCAATAGTTCTGCAAATGAGAACTTATTCAACTTCTCTTAGAATCTTTATCTTTGAAGGGTCATGGCTGAAGCATTTCTCTCAAAGTTAAATATTGATTCATGACTGACGTATTTTCAAGAACATGGATTTTCATTTCTTTAGCTGGTAATGTAAAAAAAAAAAGCAGGACTACCTCTGGAGTGGGCATTTCAAAGCACACAAACGTCTCATATCGTTTCTTAAATTTTTCCCGGACCATCGTTCTTGAACTATATTTTAATTCCATTAGCCCCTATATAATCAATTCCATATTATAAAAGCTATTGCTTGATTAAGTCCGAAATCTCACTTGGCCATAGTTTTAGCGATTTTTTTTCGCATGGTTTCTTCATCTTGAATTGGCAAATATGTATTCCTAAGGAGGCCTGACTTTCTTATATAGGTTACTTAGAGATATCTGAATTGTTGTTTTCCTTATGTTAAATGCAGAAGATGCTACAGACTATTTGATTATCTTCGTTGCACTGCTTTAACTTCAAATCTTCTTCATTGTACTTTTACTATCTTTTTTCGTTTATAAATTCTCATTTACTAGATCTTTACCTAATTGTCATATCAACTAGATTTCTTCAGCATTCACGAGCAAAGAGTAGCACTGAGTAAACATAGGCATAACCTAAAATCTCATTACAACAACAAACAAGAAAAAAAAACCTTTCGCAAACAGATAAGAAATTTCTTCAGATCTTTTTTAGAATGCTTGTTAAAGTAAATTTCCGTCAAAATCGCAGAACAAAAACAAAAGTACTACAAAAATTGCTAAAAGAACAATAAGAACGGTAACCTTTGAAGAAATTGTTTTATTAAACTTTCGTCATTGTTTGTCTTTTTACCAATGTTCGTGCTCAAGAATCGTTCAAAGAATAAGTTCCGATTTTTGGGTTCTATGCATCAGCGATTGCTCTCAAATAAAGCATTCTGTTCTATATTCATTAAAACAATATTTAATTGCTGCTAAAATGAAGCCATATAGATTAAGAAATAGTATCCTTTCTGACGAAAAATGTTTTGACTTTCGAAAATTATAACAATAAATATTTTTGTAAGCTTGGGATGAAACTGAAAAATAAGTACAAATTAAATTTAGATTTGGTAAAATCGCAGAATGAAGGCCGTTGGGATTTGGTGTCAAAAGTTTTTTTCCTCTAAACTGCGCCAAGAAAAAGGGTTGCGATTGTAAGTAAAGTGAATTTCAAACGTACATGAAACCAGGGTTACACATTTGACGACTTATCTCTCAGTTGGAGCCATAAAAAGGAACCAAATCGCAACGGCCCCTATTTCGCGATTTGGCCAAATTTCGTTCTTATCTGATTCTCTCGGAACCGTGGCTTTTAAGATACTTCACACAAATGTACGAAACATTTTTATTTTATAAAAAAAAAAAAAAGAATTACTCGAATTTATAAAATATAAAAAAAAAATTAAAATTTTATCCCAGCAAAAACCCTTTGTTCTAAAAAAAAAAAATTGCATTAAGGAGTATTTTTTTTTTTACAATAATCACGCGTTGCAATAATTAATTCACATCAGCCAACCTCGAGAACACGCGAGAACCAATATTACAGATCTCTTAGGATCCTACAACTTTATTCGCTATTGCTTAAAGAGAACGCTATCATTAATGTAATAAAATGATGAAATTGAAGCACAGCAACATAGATCAAATAATCTAATGCAATAACTACTATTTTTTAGTTTTTGTATTAATCACCTACAATAATAATAATAATAAAAGTTGCATGACTAAAAAAAAAAATTAACTTCAGGTGAAATGTTAGGAAATCTCTTTCATGCAAGTTAAAAGCACTTTTTTATTGCTTATAAAAATTACTAAGACCGGTTTTTTAAAACCAATTACGCTTGTATTGTATAGGCGTTATTCTAAAATAACACATATTACTGAATTGAACTATACAAATAGCAATTACAGGCCTTTGCCATAATTGCCCCACATCACCTTATAAAAATTTATCAGAATTTCTATAAATATAAAACAAATATAGTTATTGCAGATATTAAAAAAAATATATTATTTTTTTTAATATCTGCAATAGCTATATTTGTTTTATATTTATAGAAATTCTGATAAATTTTTATAAGGTGATGTGGGGCAATTATGGCAAAGGCCTGTAATTGCTATTTGTATAGTTCAATTTAGTAATATGTGTTATTACTGAATTTTAAGATGTCAGTCATGTAAGGAATGCATTATATCTTCATTAAATGAAACATTTTCCATAACAGTTATTTAATATAACAATAATTATTTGACTACTCGGGGGAATAATCTTGAGTATAAGTAAAAATGGGGCCGAGTGAATAGCGCTCTGTCTCTCGGTGCCACAGGATTCGAGTTCCGGCGATGCTATGAATGTTTGTAGTGGTTCGGAATTCACTTTAAACAGTAGGTCCCTGTCTAATATGACTGTTGTGTGTAGGGCTGACAATCTTATACCGTAAAACGAAAACATTTCCTGTCTCGAAATTTGCCAGTAGGCAGATAGCTTTTACCCACCATGGGGCTGTTGCGCCATGGATAAGTAAGATATGTAAAAATACATATAATACAAAACAAACTGCATCTGAATTATTTTTTGCCTTAAATTATATCAGATAAAATTTTTATTTATAATTATAATCTATAATTTATAATTACACTAAAATATTGTTCATAAATTTAAAAAAAAAAATTGAAACTGTAATCCTCAAAATTAGTTGTTAATCATAAATTTATTTTCCAGCTAAAGTTTGTTGTATGCCATTCCGTCAGAATAAAATATTTGCTTTGTTTTTTTCTAATATTTTTCTGTAATTTAATTTCTTTAAATATTCAAGATTTAATTCTTTAATCTTTTTTTAATCTAATCAATTATATTTTTTGCAAATTTTAGAATTAATTTAAGATGTGGATTTTTAGTGGTACTTAATACCACAATGGCACTCCGTCATAGGTACGGCCGTTGCCCGTTGCCTATACTATTATTACAGCAAATGCAACATTTGAAATTAAAAATACCATGTTTTATTTATCGGTATTTACTGGGGAATTTCCTCGCGTGACAAGTGAAGGTCGAATTGTGAAGCCAAGGTCGTTGGTGCAAATAGTTGGCAAGCCAATTATTTGTGTTTATCAATTTAATATGACGTGTATTAGAAGAAATTATTAACCTAAACGTATAAATTATGAACTTCAAGAAACATAATAATTTAATTAAAGGGAATGAAAAATGTTAAAGCCAAGAGGTTATTAAAAAGCATACCGAGAGAAAATTTATTTACTTTTCGAATGCTTACAGAAGCCATTGGCCTCTAAATGATTTCAGTAAATTCTTGAAGTATTTATTTATTTCATTGAATGAGTGTGCTGACTGCTGTGTAAATTTTTTCCAGTGTAAAAATTAAAATAACTTCCTTGAATGCAATTAGATATATATTTTTAGCCTATTCCTTTTAAGTATTTATATTCAGTTTGAATTGATTTGGTTTGTCGCTCTACGCTCATTTGGTGCTTACTTTGGACTAATAAGACCAGTACCTACAGTTTAAAGAGGATTCTGAATCACTCACAAACATCCATGATACCGCCAGGATTCGAACCTGAACCCTGTGGTACCAAAAGGCCAGAACGTTAGCTAATTGGCCATCAAGCCGCAGAATTTATATTTAAGTTTACATTGAAGTAATTTTGGAAGTAAATTTAAAAGAATTTAATTAAATTATTAAAATTCACTATTAGTTTTACAATTATCACATATTTATTATTCTAATCGGTTTAGAAAAATAGCTTATTAGCTTCATTAGTGAAGTCAGTGACGTAATAATAGGATTGCAAGACGGAAAAATTGCCACGGGCCCCGGCCAGAGCAGAGGGACTATGAGTTCAGGAAATGACCGACATTTATTATTACAAAATAAAGTAAAATTTATTAATTCTGTATTTAATAAATTTAAGTTATTAAGTGACATATAAAGGGCCCGATGATCGAGTGACCGGCGCTCAGGCGCTCGGTGACACAGGTTTCGGGTTCGAGTCCTGACGAGGCTATGCATGTTTGTAATGGTTGGAATCCACTTAAACCGTAGGTCCCGGTATAATATGGCTGTAGAGCGTTGGGCGTAGTGCTGACAACTCTAGCTCGTAAAAATGGAAACATCTTCTGACAGAAATCTGCCAGTAGGCAGACGTTCTCGACCCATCCTGGGGCTGCTGCGGTGATGATGATGAAAGAGGCAAATTAAAAAAAAAATGTCTATCAAGATTTTGAACGTATTCATTTGTATGAAAAACATATCTCATCTGGTAATAATAGTAATAGAAGCAGTTACGGACGGATAATCACGATGCTAGGGACTTCCTCGATTTCGCGCTCGTGAATACACTCAAGAGCCAAAACATTATGACCCCCCAATGAACTCGCCTGGATGACGTGGAAGGCACGTGATCAGGTGGAAGTGGTATTTAACTGGTATTAAGTGGTGGTATTAATCCATGCCAAGGCGGGTTGAAGCTGTGTTGCGCGCCAAAGGTGGGCCAACTCGTTATTGACAGGTGGTCATAATGTTTTGGCTCTTGAGTGTAGGTACAAAAATTAAAAGTGAGAATCCCCGCTGGCAAGCCACAGACTTCTAGAAAGCGGGGAAGTCCCTTATTTAGCAGATTCTCCTTGCGTCACTGTTATCTTATTTTTTTTTTCATCGGATCCGCGATCAGTCGTAAAGTTAATTAGTTGATTGTGGAAATTCGATAATAACATATTATTAACAGAAAGTATCTAAAACGAGAAGTGAAAAACGAAAAGAAAGATGGAGTTTGAAGAAAAAAATTAAGAAATTATCTAAAATAAGTCAATACTTTTAGAGTGAGTAAGAAAAAAACGTACAGAGTGGCGGAAATGAAGTAATTAGCCGAACCGAAAGTGAAAGCATTACAGTCCCTTACCACCATAGCCCTGTACTAGCAATACACATAATCAAAGCCAAAGTGAAGAGACTGAAATTGACTTGGAAAAAAAATTACATCTTCGTCATACATTACTGATAAGGGTCATTTTAAAGTACTAAGCGATCAAGTGAATCGAAAATGGACACTGCAAACCTAAAAGCCCTTTTTTAAAAGACAGTGCCAATAGATCTTTCATGGAAAAAATATTAGTATAATGTTTCTAAGTCTGGCGTAAAACTAAAAGGTGCACGGCTTTGCTATTCTCTATTGCTTCAGAAAGTATATTGTGAAACTTGTTGGTTATTCGAAAATAGAGCAACTAAAAAAATGCTGACTATTTGGATAGAAGGCTACATATTATGATTGGAAATATATTGTAGAAGCCATAAAAAAATACAAGACGTTGAAAAATCACTTAGATTCATGTCCTGTTTATCAACAACGGCGGTTGCAGGGAACCCTTGAAGATTTGGTTTAATTTGTCGCTCTACGGTCATCTTGTGCACACTTTAGGCTAAACAGACCGCGACCTACTATTTAACGTGGATTCCAAACCAACAAACAACAAACCGTATCTGAAATCTTCGACAACCAGAGCGGCCAGTTAGCCGCAAACTTCGAATCCATAATCAAGAAATCTTTTTGGTGCCAAGTACTCAAAACTCCTTGGTGTTACTCTATCATCACCTGTAATTTAGCTTTTTTTTTGGCCGTTGAGAAAACGCATACAGCAACGATTCAAGTCCAAGAGGTAATATTTTTGAGTATTGTTGAATTACTAGCGAAATGCTATCCTATTTTACAACAATTGTTAAGGTAAATCCAAGGTCCAGACAAAATACTTATGTCCAAAAATACAGTATGAGCTTAGTGCTGTCCTGGTTCAAAAAGTGGTAAACGATCTGACAAAATAAGTAACAACCGCATCATTTTATTCCATTATATTTTATAGGACTTAAGATATATCAAAAACAGACAAAATGTGTGAATCCACCTTTACTGTGTGATTCAGAAAGATGAAAATGGTATTCATAAGGCGATTGTAATTAAAGGATTATTTTTAGAATTTCATGAAGTTGAAGATCAAACTACCTTCGCATTGTCCAAACAGATTATAAAATCTATAACTGACACAAATATTTTCTCTGTGTCGTGGACAAGGTTATGTAGTTCAGAAACATATAAAAGATAATGAGCCAAATGTGGTATATGTCTATTGCCCTGCTCATAATTTAAATCTGGTAGTTAAGGATGCAGTAAAAGAGGTTATAAAAATACAAACACTTTTTGAAACCGTGCAACAGATTTATAATTTTTTTGAAAATAGCATCAGAAGATGGAATATTTTATCAAGATTTATTTCTGATAAAGAGCGGAAGTCTTCAACCTCAGTAACATTGAAAACACTAAATCGAACAAGATGGGCAAGGCGCTTTGATGCTATTTTTGCTTTTTAAGTTCTGTTTGTCGAAGTTCAAATGCTTAACTTTCAGTAATTATATTTAAATGAATGCGACAAAAAATACTTTTAAGTTTTCTATTCTTTAAGAAAAATATTAAAATCTAAACTAAATATTTTTTTAAGTTTAAAATTATATTTTTATATCTCATTTCATTGAAATTACGGAAATGTAGCATATTATATTTAATCAAAAACCGGGCAATGCTGGGTTATATTTGCTATTAAAATAAATAATTGCCATCTCACCTGCAAGAAGTTGCAGCAACCCCGTAGCTATGATGTTGCTATGGGAACGTCTCCAACATCCAACGAGTCCTGGAAATGCTGATAGTGTAGAAAACAGGAAAGATACAATGAACAGGGCTACTACAGATCTCGCCATATCTATAAAAATTAATCTTTTAAATAGAAATAGAAGTTGATTAAAAAAGCATTATTACTTATGATTTAAAAAAATCTAAGTAGTAATTGTAATTCATACAACCAAATATGTATGAATTATGTCATTCGTAGTGAAACGGTTGCAACAGGTTCAGCAATAATCAGTAGTACGAACTTGTTCATCAGTTTCACAAAAGGAAAGCATTTTTAGGAAAGCAAATAATTATCCAAGAAAATAAATAATGAACATGCCATTGAAAAAATAATTATAAAAAATTTGTAATTCATATACAGCAATTCCTATTTTTTTTTTTCAATATATCATTCGTAAAGAATTGAATGTAAATTATTTATAATTTATATCCAATTTTTTGTTTATCTGGAGCCCAAGATAACAAATTGGTAGATACATGCATACTTAAATTTAAAAAAAGTAATAATCTAATTCATTCAATAGCCTAAATTTAATGAATGAATTAATATTTGAAAAAAGTACTGTTCATTTTCACTACAGGAAATGCTTTCCAGTGTCATCCACTGCAAGTTAAAAAAATGTATTTGAACTTTACATGCAATTCATGTTTTTTATTTCATTTGGTTTTTTAAAAATTATCTTGTTATTATTATAAAAAAAAAATTTTATTAACGATTGAAAATTTGTAACCTACAAGATATATATCTACTCATGGAAGTGTGAGCTAATAGAAGGAAGCTTTTGTTAAATGGAGCACCCATAGGATACACTTATTAATTTCATGCTCCATTACATGCCTTCCATGTTTTTTATTTCATTTGGGTTTTTGGGTGAAAAGCAGGTATCTTGTTATTATTATATCTGAAAAAAACGATATGGATCTTATTTTTAATACGCTTTTTCAAGTTTCATCTGTATGTGCCTGTTTGTATGTATCCTCAGTGTCCCTACTTTAAGCGATCTGGAAGACTTATTCCAAAATGATTTTGATAATCTACTATCTATGGATGGATCGGAAAGGATTAGTGATTTTTGTTGTGATGGAGCACCCGTAGGTAATGAAAGTACCTGACATTGATTCCATGACGCTGAACAACGGATAACGCTACGGATCGCTGACCGCAGATCAGAGAGATTTCCTGTTCGAATCCTGGCTGGCTCGACTTATTCGCATTTAGCCTTTTGTTTGCTCACAATTAAAATATAGTAAGAACTATAGTTCCAGTCCTCCGTATCCAGACGTCATTTAAATATTATAGTTTAAAAAATGCTTTTAGAGTTAATCAAACTAATAAGCCAAAAATAAATTAGTAGTTTTAAAAACTATTAATTTTTTTAAACAGTGTCTACAACAAAGGCGTCAGCTGATTGAACCACAGCCCAAATGCTCAATACGGCGCACGTTGCCACTGAGCCATCCAGTCAGGCATATTTTTAATTGTTTACATTTAGATTAATTTTTTCTCCTTTATTTACATAAAAAAGCTTCAGTGAGCAATTACTTTCTATCGATTAAGTTAAAAAAGATTTCCAGAAATTTAAATCAAGTATAGTTTCTAAGAAACATTTTACTTTTTTACACTTCCATTTTTTTTCACTAGAAATTTTTGACTTTGAAAACTTTTTTTAAAAAACGCTTTAAACTGTTTTGTAATTGAAAACAATTAAAATCAAATAAATACAAAAAAATAAAGAAACAGATAGAAGAGAGAGAGATTTTTTTTTAATAAGTTAACTAGAATTGATTTTGAAACTTTTTATTTCAGTTTAAAAAAAATATGACAATGAGTAATTACCTCTGATCGATTTAGATGCAAACAAATTTTTAGCTATTTCAATCAAATATTGTTTCATAGACTTATTTTGCTTTTTATTCCAAATTTACGCCTATAATGTTATTTTATTGTTACTTTAATTATTTTATATGTTGCAGTAAGGGATAACAATAACTAACTTTTAATAATTAAACTTTTTTGTTGGAATAACAATAAATATATTTAGTCAATTAAATCACTTCAATTCAAATTTCAAAATAAGCAAACGATTTTTTTTTCTGTTTCTGTTCTAAGTAGAATTTTAATAGAAGAGTTTAAAGATTTTTAATTAAATTATTTTAATAATAAGCAAAATTTCAAAGTATTTAAAAAAAATTTATGATAAAATTATATATTTTTTAAATTTTAAAATATTTTTAAATTTAAAAAGAAAAAGATTTTTTTTTTTTTTTTATCATTAAAGTCAATCTGAAACAAAAAAGTTTAGAATAAAATAAATATGAAATTTTCAAAATAAATAAATAAAAAGAATATTAAAAAGAATATCAAATTAAAATTTCAAAGAAAACTTGAAAAGAAATTGAATTTTTGAAATCTTATTATTTTTATCACGAATATTCTAGATTCTAATATTCCTCATCTTTGCTTCTTAAGGAAAATATTGCAGCATTTAAAATAAGACATTCAAAGTCTAAACGATTTAATAAAATATGGTAACTATGTAATAAAATTGTTATATGCCATTAAACTGTCTAATATTTCTTCATTTTTATAACATTCGGTTATAAATTCAAAATTTAACATTACTTGTCGACTGTCATTTTCATTTTAAATTACGAATAAATATAATTTTAGTGTGTGTTTAAGAATATTTTTAACATTGCTTATTGAAATTTACAAAAAAACTATATTTGTTAACATTGACCTTTATTTAACTTTCGTAGTACAGGTGATTTCTTATTAATACATGTAAATAATATTTTTCTAAATTGTGGAATTTAACGAATGACATTTTCTAAATCTCGCTTTCAAATCACTTACTAACTGAAAATTTTAATTATTCTTGCCCAATTTTTACACAACAAACTAATATTTTAAGTACTGTTTTTATCTTTTTTGTACGTAAGTATTTTTAAAAAACATGTAAATGTGAATACATGTTTTTTTTTTTAACTGAGTTATAAAATCAAATAATAGTGTAGAATATATTATTTTTTAAAAAATAATTGTTTAATTCTAATTTTTTTTTTTTCAAGAATCGTTAAAAATTACTATTGAAATTATAATAGTTTCTTAAAATAAAGGGTTTATTCCAATACTTACGTAGTCTCATCCACCGTTGGTCAGTAAATGTGTCAGAATTTCCATTATCATTGATGTAGTAGTCAATGTTCACGCATTGAGTCTGAACCGGTGACATATATGTCTGAACTGAAAGGGAAAGAATAAAAATTAATTTGAAAGCTAAAATCATCCGACAATATATAGCAATAAAGACGAAAAGAAAAACATGAAAGAATTTGTCCAGTTTAATGGGAATATTCTTGTATGCATCGAAATTTTTTTTTTTTTTTTTCTTTAGACAATGCATGTGACTTTTTTTCATATTTCGTTATAAATATTTAGATACAAGTTATTCAAATTCCTCTTGATTTTCAAGTTTTTATTTTTTTCTATATAGTTTTTTTATTATTATTATTATTATTGGTTGGACGAAAAATAAGCTGGTCTCTTTCTCAGTGGCAACGTGCGCCGCTGGTGAGCATAAGGGCAGAGGTTAAATCCGCTGCCCACTTTGTTGTAGACACTATTTCAAATAAATTATAGTTTGAAAAAACTAAAAACACGCTTTTAGAGTTATTCAAACTAAAAAGTAAAAAATAATTGTTAACATAAGAATAAAATGACTGACGAGAAAATGAATGTCACTGTTCTAAAAGCGTGGGGTGCTTTTGTATGACATTTTTAAACTAACTCTGCATTTCGGAATGAAACTAGTGAAAAATTGTAACGATTGATATCGAGCACCCCACGCTTTTAGAACAGTGACATTCATTTTCTCGTCAGTCATTTTATTCTTATGTTAACAATTATTTTTTACTTTTTAGTTTGATTAACTCTAAAAGCTTGTTTTTTAGTTTTTTTTTTAAACTATAATTTATTTTTTCCTTTTTAGTTTGATTAACTGTAAAAGCTTGTTTTTCAGTTTTTTTTAAACTATAATATTTAAATGAGGTCCCGGTTCAGAGGACTGGAACTATAATTCTTACAATAATTTAATTGTGAGTAAAACGAAGGCTAAATGCGAATATGTCGATCCAGCCAGGATTCGTACAGGGAATCTCCTGATCCGTAGTCAGGCGCGTCATCCGTTGTGCCACTGTCCCACGTAGGTTTGAATGTCTTAGATACTTTAATTCTACATGGGTTAAATTGCTCTTCATAAGTTAAAATAAAATCGTAAAATAATCTTGTCGATCCTAATCATGATTAGATAATAAACTTATCAAAATATTTTAGTGTCGTCGGTCCTTGATAAGTCTAAAACGTTTAAATTAAATCTGATCGCTTAAAGCAGGGCAAAATCGAGCAGTTACAAACAAACATACAGGTGAAACTAATAAAAGCATATTAAAAACGAGAAACCTCGATGGCGTTTGGGGTTTTATGTACAGTATCTTGTTTAGGGAGTCGGACTACCTGGTCTGAGTTTTCCGGATTTTCTCCAATACGATACACAAAAGAGGGAAGTTCTATCTGAAAGTCCTCCAGGAGGGACACCACTGTGCCAAGTAAGACTTCTATAAGATCTAAACGGTGTCAAGTCAGACTTCTACCTACGGGTGCTCCATCACAACAGAAGTAGCCCCTCCTTCCATGGGACCACATGGGCTTTTGGATGCTGCTGTCGACCCAATGGGATGAGAAACAACAATGAAAAATATCAGTAACAAAACCACAACTGCAATAGCTGTTCATTATTGCAAAAAAGGAATTATATCCTGAAAAGTGATAAAATGAATACTATAACATCATACTAATTGGTTTTACATAATATCATAACTTTCTTTTATGATTGATTACCAGTCTTTTGAGATTTAGACTTTTTTTTTCAATAAAAAAAAAAAAAACAAACGAGATTAGCATCACTGTAAAAGTCATTTAAATGAACTGAATGAGATTTTTTTATTACTATCTAACTCGTTCATTAAAAGTTCAACGTTCTTTAAGTCGTTCATTTTTATGTTTTCAATATTTCTTGCTGTATCAAATATTTTTTTCGTACCTCGTAAACAGCGAGGATAAGTTTATGATACAAACTTGTTGTTTCTTATCCCACTTGGTAGACAGCAACATCTAGACCAGGGATGGTCAAACTAGAGCCCACGGACCAATTCCGGCCCACCGAAAGGTTCTGTACAGTTCGCGGATAGAATTTTAATTTGTCGGTCCCAGGCAAATTAAAAGAAATATATATTTATATATTATATATCCATCTCCATTTCTACTTTGATGAAATATTATTTTTTTTTTCAAAGGACTGATGCTCTTTTACTTTCTTTCTCTATTTTTGTTATGCAGAACATAAATCGATGGAAATAGCAAGCACAGACAGCTTTCAATCGGTAAAGTGTTAAAAGCGGAAGTTCTTTGTTAGTTATAGCTGTAGATTGGCGCCAATAAGTTAGTTTTACAAATCACTATTAAAAGTAAGCTGTCCAAATTTAATATCTCACGCTCAGAAAATCAGTGCTATGTTTGCCTCATCTTATATATGTGAAGAAGTGTTTTCAACTATGAACCTTAGAAAGTATTATTTCAGAAGTAGACTGACAGATGAGCATTTAGCCTCGTTCCTTAGAATCATTACATCTCACTTCTAACCACAATAAAAATGAAATCGCAATTTCATTCATCTCATTTGCATATTTAGATTGTAATGCTTGTTGTATATTGTTTTTAAAATTTTCGAAAAATTTATCTTGGCCCGCCAAACTTTTTTTTTTTCATTTTTGGCCCGCAACCGAAAAGGTTTGCTCATCCCAGATCTAGACCATGTCCATGAACCAATGTGTTGTTATGGAAGGAGGGAAATGGAAAAGGGGGGAAGGCAGCTTCTGTTGTGATGGAGTATCCGTAGATAGACTTGGCTAAGTGTCACTGACTTTTGACGGGGTATAGTCGTCAGCCCTACGTCCAAAGATCTACATTCATATTAGATCGGGACCCACGGCTTAAAGAAGATTCCGAACCACTAAAAACATTCAAGGCATCGCCAGGACAGTACCCCAAAACCTGTGGCACCGAGCGCTAGTCACTAGGCCATCAGGCCCTTGTCATAAACTCAAGTGTGTCAAATGAAAATGAATAAAATGAAATGATCTGTGGTAATTGAATGCAATTTCGCAAAATTTGCTATTGGAATGGCTACAACTGCTTTTTATTGTTAAATTTAGAATGGTCATTACAATAAAAATCAGCAAAATACCAAAGAATTCTTTGGATTTGGATCAATGATTTCTGATGTGTCATTATTTTATTTACTGTATTTGTCGTTATTTGAAATGCACAATTATTTTTTATGACATGTTCAGGAAAGTATTCTGAGAAAATACTTACTTGTATGGAAAAATATTCACATTTAATACAGAAAATAGATTCAAACTCGTTACAATGTTCTTTATTAGTTATGATAGTTAGAATTAATAATGTTCTTCTATTGATTAATGAATTAATAATATTCTTCTATTGGTTAATGAGTTAATAATGTTTTTCTAATGATTACTGAATTAATATTGTTCTTCTATCGATTAATGAATTAATAATATTCTTCTATTGATTAATGAATTAATAATGTTCTTCTAATGATCTATGAATAATGGAATCTTTCCATGTTATTACATTGACGCTAATATTAAACATTAAATATAATTATTTACTAATAAGTTTATTTAATTGAGATTTACTTAAGAAGTTAGCGTCACGTTAAGTTTTAAAAAAGAACTTCAACAATCTTGTTCAATATTAGAACCCATATTTTAGACATGACAATTTTTATTAATATATTAACTGAGAATTAATTATAAAAAACATTTATAAAATTTTAGGACTTACAATAATTTTACACTAGTATATAGATTTTTAAATATATGTGTGAACCGAATATTTAATTTTTGGTGTATTATTTAAAAAAATATATAAAAATTTTTTTGTTTGATTTTTTGCAGACAACAACTTGATAATGTTAATTTAAATTTAATTCAGACTTATTGACATGAAGTTGAAATTTGCAATTTTAACGTATTATTATTTATTATTTTACGGCATTTTGTATCTTTAACTTGATCATATCATTATTTATTATCTTATAATACTTATTATTCATACCAGTATTAATTATTTATTATTTATTAGATCATATCAATATTTATTATATATATTTTATTATTTATATTTTATATATCAATTCTTAAAGAACTATTCTTGCTTCTACGTTATGATTCAAGATCAAAAGGAAAAGAATAATAGTACAGGTTCTTTTTCTTCTAGAATTTAATTCAAATTTGTCGGAATAAAAAAAATTTCTTATCGTTTTCACATTTTTCAAATATATATTTAAAGTAATTTTAAAATGCTGTATTTTTGAGAAACTCTATATTTTCGAATTTAATGACGTATCTCTCTCCCACGTACATCCCCCTCTCATGGTATTATCCTTATAAAAACATGGAGGCAATGTCAAAAACACAATAAAAAAGATGAACCTTTTCTTGGGTCAAGGGCGCCACTACAATCGCATTACGCTTGGCTGCACAAGCGTTAGCTGAGGCCTATCTACATACTTTTATCTCTTTTCCTTTTCATTATTTCTTTTTTGTCCCTATCTCTAACATGACGGTCGGCACTAAAGCCAGCCATTTAGATGATCGAATTAGATAGCTAAAAACAATAAGCGAAAAATTTTTTTTTTTTTTTTTTTTTTTTTTACTTCCAACTTGTTTTATCGTTTTTTATTGTGCTGCAGAATTTCCGGATAAAAAGAGTTTTCAAATCTTCGTATTTGTTTGTTGAAGCCACGAACAAATGTGTGGTGTGGGTTTTTTTTTTTTTTTTTTACACGCTTGTTTCTGCCAGAAGGCAAATAACGAATATAAAATATTTTTTAAAGAAATATTATTCAAAAAATGAAGATTATTGCAATAACCTAAAATTATGTATTACAGAAATTGCTTACAATAACCTTAAATTATGTATTATAGAAATTGCATACAATAATCTTAAATTAGGTATTATAGAAATTACATACAATGACCTTACATTATACGGATTTTCAGATATAAGAAAAAGAAATCACATCTGAAATTTAGAGGGAATAATTCATTTGAAATTTATTAATATATAGAATAATGATTTATTATTTATAGAACAATGATTAAATTCATTCTCATTTAGATTAATTCAATAAACAACAGTCCTTCCTGTGCATGTCAAAAGAAGAAAACCGCGAGACGCTTGCATATGTTGACATAATTACCATCGAATCTCCTCGTTTCTAAAAGCAGTGTCTGAAACTCACCACGTGTGGATTTTAACCAGAAACCTCCTGCATACTAGATACATATTACGATTTTTATGTAGTACATAGCTAGGCCTCACGTTCCTCCTGTGTATGTCATAAACAATCTACTAGCAGTTGATAAAGAAAAAGCATTGCCTTCTGGGAGGACTTTTTAGTGGAAATTGCAGTGCATTTGCGTGCTGTATAGTAAAAAAGCTGGGCACTTCCAACTGGACAAACTTCCACAAATTGCTTGACTTACAATGAGAAATGCTTTTAAATATCTTCTCAATTAACATAGAATATTCTCTTTTCCGAAAGTTCTTTGAAGTAACTACTAATAAAATTTATCATAAGCTTCATAATCTCTCGTGTCCATGATTAAGCTAAACATAATCTTAATTTTTTACTTTATTGATAGGAAAAAGCTTGCTAAACTATATACTTAAGCTTATGATAAAGCAGAATTATCCTAATTCATTTTATTTTGCCGTACTAACCAATATCAAATAAGTCTATTTAAAAAAAAAAAATGAATCAACTAATAATTGTACCATACTTGTGTGTTCTTATAAAGCCGAAATAACTAGAATTAATATAAATCTTAAAATATCTATAAATTTCAGTTCCTTAATTGAATACAAAAGTTTACAAATTAATTTCAAATAGAACAAACTGTTCTTAATTATCTAAACTGAAAAAAAAAACCGAATTTATTTGCTTCCTAATAAATTAGTTGTATTTATTTATCAGATCAATTGTTTATAATGTTTATGAAAAAATTGTTTAGTCTATGAAAGATATTATACTGCCGAAAAGAATTTATTAACTATAAACAGGTTATTCAAATTAATGTTTGAATAAATAATATTGTTTTGGAGTAAACCGATTGTTGACAGAATTTTAACTTAAATAATATTTACTCTAAGTTAGAACGCATTGTTTACTTTTCATAAATACCTTTTTGTACACTCATTTGCGTAGCAGTTATTTGATTAATCACTTTTGCTTTTTTAGGTTGCTACGAGATCAAATCAAATGCTAAAACTCTCATTAAATTAATGTAATATCACGCACTAATTTATTTATAATGCATTATACTATTTATTATATATGAAGTAATTATACATAAATATACATTAAGAATAAAAATTATGTGTATTGTTTTGGATAGAAGAATTTTTGCGTGTCCTTGATCAGTTTTCGTTTCCTTAACCGCGTTCAACTTTTTGTATTGGTTTATTTTTTATTTCTTTCATGAACTATTTTTATTGGCTCATTTAGATTTATTTCAAGTGCTTTTTTATTACATTTCTTTTTTTAGATTGTTTGGAATTCTATAGTTTTTTTTTTAATTTCTTTCACTTGATTTTATAAAATCGTTTGGAATCTTTTTGGTCTTTTTGCATCTTTTATTTATTCTGTTTTTTTTTTTTCAGTTTTGAACGATAACTGACGAACATAATTTATTGCCTGAATATGATTTACTGATACTTTCTTTGCTTGTTCAAGATGGCTGTTATGCGTTTTGTTCCTACATTAAATTGTAAATTTTACGAGTAACCGGTATATACGATATAGTAACTGTATTTAGATCTCTGTATACCCAGGCTCATTCAATTATAATTTATCTATTTATAATTTAATTTATTAATTTATATTGATTTTTCCTGTCACAAAATTGTTTCTTTTATATAAAACCACACAATAAGCAGAAAATACTAGCATTTTTTTTTTTTTAAACAACTGATCTTATTAATTCTGATAGCATCAAATTTTAATTTGATTAAAAGTCAATGTTTACTTAGTTATTGCTATAAAGCAGACAGTAATGAAACATGAAAAAATGGATGATAATTTTAATCTTTTTTTTATCAGCTTAAAATTAAAAAAAAAAACAATAAGTATTTATTTGAAAGGTAGCTTACTGCACGTGCCATCAGTTAAGTAAAAATTAATTTTAAGATACATAGAGTTCATTGAAACATGTTCCATATCTTATAAAGATTAACTTTTAACTTTTTTTTAAAAATTTTGATTTGAATTCACGATCTTGAGAACTGAAAAATTAATAAAAATAAAATTGAGGATTTTATCGTATAGGAACTTATTTTATTCATGTAAGTTATATTCTGTTTTCTTGAGTTAAAAAAAAAAAAAAAAAACAGAGTAGCGTAGATAAAAATATTATTTTTTTATATACTTATTTATTGAAAATTATACATCTAGACTGGAATGATAAATTTTTAATAATTCTTTGAAATTTTTGTAAAAGTTCAGATCATTCACTACTAAAGCATTTTTAGAAGAATTCAGCAAGCTAGGCGTTTTTATTTCATTATGCTTGTCATGAAGTTGGACTCAGTACAATTAGATTGATTTTTCTTATCAGCTTATTTTTCTAGGTTTGTCAGAATTCTGTTACTTAATTATATGATTACAATTTACAATAATAATAATAATAATAAACAAAAAAAACAAGAAAAATTGTCATTGTATGAACCGCTTTACAAGTTACCCATAAAATTTCGAATTTAATATAAGATCAAAACGTATAACAACAATCTTAAAAAAAAAAAAAAAAAAACTATTAAATTCCAAACGATTTTTGTTTTTCTTGAAAAATCTTATTTACATTTTGAAATAAAAAATTTTTTCACCAGACGATCTTTTTTAAAAACAATTTTTACATTAATTCAGGAGAAAAAAATTAATGTAAAATTGTTTAATTAAAAAGTGTAATTAAAAGTAATTAATTTTAAAAGTGCCTGGCATTAAAAAAGATACAAATTGCTTATTTCAAGGTCTTTTACCTCAGATTCTGAGAGATGAATTAAAAAAATATATATATACACATAAATAATAAAAAAATAATGAGCATCTGTTCATTATCAAAGCAATTATTTTATTCGCTGATCCATTGCACATTTATAATACATTACTTTTCATCTGGTTTATGTAGCGAGTTTCTGTTTCTCTTGAGGAGTTTAAGCGAACTTCCTTTCATTAAGACTCGAGAAGCGAAACGCATCTCTGAATTCCATTTGTGAGACTCCATTGTTGCTATTCATCTTCTTCCGGTACCAATGACTCCAAAGAATTCTTATTTTTTCCTTATTTGTCTGTCTTGTGTAAAAATAAGCATTCTATTTATAGAATATCAAAATGCGCGAGTAAAGAATTAAATGATATCAACCTGTTTAACTTAAATGTGATTAAACTGCTGTGAAATCATTTAAATTTATTCAAATATTTTGTACCCATGGATGCTTTTAATCTTAACAAACTTCTGCATAATTATCAGAATAAACGTAATTTTGTCAATTTTTTTCTTTTCGTCCATTTCTCTAACACGAGGATCGGCACTAAAGCGAGCCATTTAGATAATCAATTTTTTTTTTTCTTTCTAATGCAGCTGGCAAACAGTAGATAATCAAATTAGATAGCTAAAAACAATAAACGAAGAATTTTTTTTTTTAAAAATTTTTCTTCAACTTATTTTATCATTTTTTATCGTGCTGAAGAATTTTCGGATAAAATGTGTTTTTAAACCTCAGTATTTGTTTGTTGCCATGCTCTTATACAGATTGGAGATGATGTGATGAGAAATCTAATTGGGTTCCGAAACGTTCTTACAGTCCTATGAGACCGGGACATACGGCTTAAAGTGGATTCCGAACCACAACAAACATCCATGGCACCGCCGGGATTCGCACCCGAATCCTGTAGTACCGACCGCTAGAGGACTAGTCGTCGACCATCAAGCCCCGGTCAAATATGACTGTAGAGCATTGGGCGTAGGGCTGACGGCTCTCCCTTTAAAAAGAATACAACATCTCTTTCTGAATCTGACAGAAGGCCTTGGTCCACCATAAGGCTGTCGCGCCATTGAAGAAGAAAACTTAGTAATATTGAAAATCGTCTATTTGGGAATTATTATTCATCAGTTTTTTCAGAACTATAGCCCATAGAAATTAAATGGGTATATTTTATGAAACTTTATTACTGATAATTGGTATTGATACCTCTACTTAATGTGCACAATGCTATATAGATAAATAAAAATAATATTGCATTTGAAAAACTTATCAAATTCAGATTTATATAGGGATATAGGTGGTATAGGTATAGGACAGGTGTCAATGACTACAGATTTCAATATGTCTACTGCCAGAGAACACATTCCATCGAAAAATCCGTAAATAATTTTGAAATTCAATGCGTAATTGGGCTTCCTCCCACGCACTGTCAAGAGCTCACCCTTTGGTGATCAGTAGAAATGGTTAGCAGGCCTCGAGATTCTCACCAGAGAGGAAGTACAGTTCAACTTGCTCTCCCTCTGATAAACGTTTAGTTTACAGTCACCATCTCGAGAGAAAAATATATTTAGCTCCTGCCGACCATTAGTTAACCTATAGACTCATTTGGAGAGGAAGTATATTTCGTGCACCCTGCGCTTATTCGAATTTCGGGTTTTCAGCTTAGATGAATAGTCCTTCCTCGAATCTGTAATTATATGTCTTTAAACGTTTATTGTATATAATTGCTTTAAACGTTTTATTGTTAAATATAATTGTATATAATTGCGTTTTATTGTATATAATTGCATTGTATATATTGTATATAATTGCGTTTTATTTTGTATAATTTTTATTGTATATATTGTATATAATTGCACGTTTAATAATTTTAACGTGTATATAATTGCACGTTTAATTGTATATAATTGCATGCGTTTTAATTGTATGTGAGTTTTCCAACATGTGCTTCAAGTATCTCAACCCTACCCAGATACAATCTGGTTGCCCAACCTGCACACTACAAGTGTAGCTTAAAATATACTTACTTACTTATATACTTTTCGTTAAAAATGCAGCAAAAAAAGAAACAGTTTTTTAGCTATCCACCTTTAAAATTGGATAGTCATTTTCTGTTCATCCTTGCTGGTTAATATTCAAATTGGAAATGGAAACTATGTGATTTGGTCGAACTTAGCCAAGAAATTAAAGATTACCATTTTTAATTAATTGAATTCTATCAGATAACATTTATATTAACGTTTCAAATATTCAACCTTTTTTCCTCGTCAGCAAAATGTTTTAATTTCAATATATTAGCTTTAAAATTTATAAGAAGTATTAATTATTAAAATAATTTTCGGAATCTTTATGGATCTTTGATTGAAGGCCATTTTTCCAATGCCATTCTAATCCTTATGTGAAATTCTAACAAGAACAATTTGCAAAATATTTTATTAATCAAAAAGTTAAATAAGCATAAATAAATAAAATTCGTTCAACAAGAAAGAAATTTAATTACTTATAACTAGTTAGATGGATAAGACTTGTTAATCGCTGCACATTTTCTTAAACCATTGGAATCAAATTAGATACAATTCCTTCTCCATCGTGCTTTTGCGCGTATTTTTAATTTTAATTTATTACGGAAAATTCATTCTCTCACGAATCAGATTTCAAATTTTCCAAACCTCTCGTCACATTGGATGGAAAATAGAAATAAAATCATGAAAATTTTGAGATGAAGCTGTGATTCTCTAGCGTCAAGTTTAGGAACTATCAACATTCAGTGTTCTTCACTGCAGATGTTTACAACAGTACAACGGATCTATCTGTACGTGTTCTACAAATCACTACAGATGCAGGAGACTACATTCAATTGAAAACATCTGCAACTAATTTGGGATTCATTACAGTTTAAAATTTATTGTTTCCTCAATAAAAATTCAGTAAACGACAGCTATTTTTAGCTATTTATTTTTAAAAGTCGGGTAGTATTTTTAAGGACAACCTTTAGATTACTAACAAATAGGAAATAGAAATTGTGCGATTTGGTGGAATTCAGCTTAAAATTATAAATTACCATTTTTAATTAATAAAATCTTATCAGATAATATTTAAATAATCTCTTCAGGAATTTCTTATGAGATATACTTTCGCTTAAAATATTTCTATTTCATTTTCTGTAATTAAAATCCTGTATGAAAAATTAAGCTTTATGGGAAAAAGGAATTAATTTTGGATTGGCTTCACTCGATGATTTTGAAGTATTTTATCTCATTTTTAACTTTATGAATTAAATTAGTTTCGTTTTTAACATATTTGGACCAAAAATTGTGTTACTTATTTCATTCAGTTAAAGTAGATGTATTCAAAGAGTTTTTAGTCATAATTAAGAAGTATAATCATTATAAAAAATGGCGAAAATTTTTAATACGAATGTGATTAATTATTTTAAATCTTTTGTTCAAATTGTAATTAATAATTTTAATTTTCATAAATAATAAGTTTTTGACAAATTAAAAAAATTAAATTTTTAACTTATTAAATAAATAGCATGCTTTATCTTAAAACATTTTCCCCAATATGAAAAAAAAAAATTATTACACTTAAAGCTACACAAAATAATTATTGAAAATTATTTATGATGGATTATTAATTTCACAAATTTTACTACAATGAATTAAAATAACTGCTGTTGTCAAGCAAATTTGTTACAAATTGTTTACATTTTAGCTACTTTTATTTACTTTCAATTTTTTGGATTATATTTAATTATAATTTTAATATTTTTATAATATTATTTGCATAGTTTAAAAGCTTTTTTCTTATTAATATTTGTTTTAAAAATAATAAAATTTTTGCAAGATAAATGGATAAATTACTTTGACTTTTTAATTGTTGACTCAATAATATAGGATTATTAATTTAATAATCATTATCATAACAGGCTAGGCCGTTGTGGGCCTTGGCCTTCTTTAAAAGATCCAGCCAGGCTGTTCTCCTCTTGGCCGCGGACCTCCAGTTTTTGAACTTAATAACATTAAAATCAGAGTCTAAACAGTCGACCCATCTATTTTCGGTCTCCCCTTGGTCATTGTCCAAAAGGGGTTGCATTGAAAACCTTCAAAGCAGCTCTATCACTTTCCATTCTCATGAGATGACCGGCCCATCTCATTCTGTTCAGTTTAATAAATTTTAGAATGTCATTATCTCTAAAAGTTTGTAAAGTTCAAAATTGTATCTTCTTCGCCAATTTCCATTGTCATTGATACCACCAAAAATAGTTCGTAGCATTTTCTTTCAAAGATTGCCACATTTTCTCTTCTCTTGCTGTTAGTGACCATGTTTCAGATGATAGAAGTTGATACTAATATTTTAATGTACAAAACTCTCATGAGTTTTGTACATTAAAATATTAGTTCTTCTTTAATCAGGTTGGATCTCAATTGGCTTCTAAGACCAAATAGGCAGCGATTGGAAATAATTCTCTTTCATTAATTTAATAATATAAGATTTAAATTCTTGGCCGTTATTATTTACTGAACTAATTTTGTTAAAAAAACATCAAAAATTTTAAATATGGTTACTCTGTGAGTTACCTTTTTGTATCAGAACTTGGTAGCGATGGCTGTTTTACAAGATTTTTAATTAAATTGCAATTAAAAACGGTGCCTGGCAAAATTATCAAACATTACAAAATGTTCTAATCTTCTCAAATGAAACATCAAAAATATTGCATTACACAAATTATTCTTAATTTAAATTCTCACTTCAATAGGCTGGCAACGTAAATTGTATTAATTAGTGAAATGAATTCTAAGTTAATCCTAAACATTCATAATTTTATACTATTGAAATCTAAGTAAGCCAAACCCTTTTTCCTCATTGTCTCTTTATCTCATTACCGCTGCCCCAAACAAATCCAATTACTAAGCAGAATGTAGTACACGAGGAAAGCGTCGTGAGAAAAGAACGAAAATGCAGCTGTATCACGCTGTTACCAAAGGCTCTTTGCCTTTCACTAATACCTGGTAAAAAGTTGAAAGACTTTCTCTACAAATTGAACGCCGCAACCTGAATTTCTGGCCTCCATTAAATCTCTTTCATACTCGCCAGTGAATAAGTTATTGCCCGATAACTCATTTTCCTCAAGAGTTGGTTGCTTAAGTTCAGTAAAAGATGAATAAATGTATTTGAACTTAGCTACAAATAAATGTGAAATATTAGAGCAGTAAGAGGTTAGGTTATGATGGAAAACGATTCTTCTTTAATGTCTGGTGCACTCATGTCAGATGATTGAACTGTTATTGCTCAATGAAGATTTTTATTTTTGTTAATCTTTAATTTATTTTTACATAAAGATCTGAAAATATTTCCAGTCTAAGAAATATAAAATATAAATTATAAGGAAATTATTGACAAATTGTTCATTCTTATATAAAAAAATTCTTAGTTTTTATAAGGAAAATAAAACAAAATTTGTTGGAATTCAAAATAAATATTAGACCCTTTTAACACCTATCAAACGATTTATTAAATGGAATATAAAATGTTTTATTTAAATATAAACATTCTTTCAATTTACATTTTTATTTTTGTTAATGTTTAATTTATTTTTGCATGAAGATCTGAAAATATTTCCAGTCTAAGAAGAATTAAGGAAAATTATTGACAAATTGTTCGTTCTTATATAAAAAAATTCTTAGTTTTTATAAGGAAAATAAAACAAAATTTGTTGGAATTTAAAATAAATATTAGACCCTTTTAACACAAAAGCTATCAAACGATTTATTAAATGGAAGATAAAAAATTTTATTTAAATATAAATATTCTTTCAATTTACATTTTACTTTTTGTTAATATTTAATTTATTTTTGCATAAAGATCTGAAAATATTTCCAGTCTAAGAAGAATTAAGGAAAATTATTGATAAATTGTTCATTCTTATAGGGTACTTTTATAATTATTTAATTAATTTTGTGAATAATTGTTTATCTTATTAAATTGTTCATTCTTGTTTAGAAAATTCTAATTCTTATAAGGAATATGAAACAAAATTTGTTGGAATTTAAAATGTATAGTATAACCAAGGCTGGATTTAGATGAAAAGAGGCCCTAGGCTATTCCACTTATGAGTCCTTTCACCTCCCCATTTTAGTTTGTAAATTACTTATTATGTTTGTTTATTAATCATAATGCAGAATTTCTCCTTTTTTTCGATTCTGTGTTTTAGTGTGTACTTTTTTTAGAATAGTGTAATTCTAATTTTGCTAACAATTTGGAATGTCTCCTGAAATCTTGAGGCCCAAGGCTGAAGCCCTGATGTTGCCTATAGGAAAATCTGGCCCTGAGTATAACACTTTTAAATACATTTTGTTACATAATGGAAGTAAGATTTTTACATTGGGTTGTAGTTGCTAACCCTCAGTGAGCCTGGGTGCAAATCAAATGACCTTGGAAGCTCCTTGTTAATATTGGCTATGTTGATTGCCAGCTTTTCCGAGGAAGGGTCCAGACCAATGCATGGCGGCTGCAACAGCTAAAATCAAAAACGTGCTTAGCTAAGCTGACATCAGGGCAGTTACTACATTTTTAGT